>QANZ01039672.1:0-29296 GCA_003254925.1 Chamaecrista fasciculata
TGGTAGAGGAAGGACACTCTGTGGACTTCTCAAGATTCGCGAATACGACAAGTCACCGATCAAAACTAGGTAAACATCTTTCCTAAAACTGGTATAAACATAGTTAGTGGATCCTGGAAGGAATCACAGAGTTGGCTCTTTGTTTTAATTACGTTTTAGTCCCTGAAAATTTTGATTTTCCCTTCCGCTGCGCTCCCTCTGTGATTTCCCAACAACAGGCCCATAGTTTTTTCAGTTAATTTGCTTAGATATAGTTCTTCACCAACCAAAATACATTGGAAAGGAATTTAACATATTTTAAGATACCTTCATGGAACAATTGATAAAGGTTTATTTTACTCAAATAAATCTAATTCACCATTAATTGGTTATGTCGATGCTGGTTATCTATCTGACCCTCACAAGGGGCGATCACAAACAGGCTATTTGTTTACATTTGGTGATACAACTATCTCTTGGTGTTCAACAAAACAAACTTTAGCAACTACTTCATCAAATCATGCTGAGTTACTTGCAATTCATGAAGCAAGTCGTGAATGTGTATGGTTGAGATCCATTACTCAACATATTCATCAGTCGTGTGGCCTGTCATCTCATGAGAAGCATCTGACAATATTGTATGAAGACAATGCCGCTTGTATTGCTCAATTAAAAGACGACTATATCAAAGGCGACAGAACTAAACATATTTCGCCAAAATTCTTCTTTACCCATGATCTTCAAAAAGATGGTGAAATTAATGTTCAACAAGTTCGTTCAAGTGATAATTTAGCAGATTTGTTCACTAAGGCGTTACCAACTACAACATTTGAGAAGCTCGTTTATCGAATTGGTATGTGCCGATTAAAAGATCTTCAGTGATATAATAATGAGGGGGAGATACGCGCTGCACTCTTTTTTCCTTCACCATGGTTTTGTCCCACTGGGTTTTCCTGGTAAGGTTTTTAATGAGGCGGCTTTTAATGCGTATCAATAAATTGTGAATAATCAAAGGGGAGTATTGTAAATAATTATGTTGTGAATATCCACATTTGGCTATTGATATTTTCCGTGTATAGAAGTTTGAGTTTTCCTTTAGTTTCTTTATGCACACGAATATGTTCTTATCCTTTCATAATGTACATTAAGTTAGATTCATCTCCCTTGTATATCCTTTAGCCTATAAATAGAGGCTTTAGGATTTGATATAACTAAGCAATTCAATTGAATAACAAAAATTACTCTCCTACTCTTCTCTCTTCTTTGAGTATCCTTATTCCATATATTTCACAACATTGTCTAATTTCTTGTTTATTAGTTGGTTCTTCATTGTTTTGTTTCTACTTTGTCAGTTTCTTGAATAATTTTTTTTTCAAACTTTATATACATATTTATGTATTCATTCTAATAATGAGAAAGTTAAAAATTTAGGCAAAAGACTTGTTGGTGCCCCTAACGTTTGGAGTCAATTTCAGTTATATCCTCAACGTTTGTTTTGTGTCTGTTATGCCCCCGATGTTTCACATTGTTTTCAATTATACCCTAACCTCAATTTTTTTAGGCCAAAGTCTTATTTTGGTCCCTCAAGTTTGCTCAAAGTTCCGTTTTGGTTCCTCAAGTCTCCGACGAACTTTTTGGCGAGATACACGGCGACTCCGATGACTACGAAAACTCCTAATTGAAGGTTTTTTGACCTCTCGAGTTCAATGACGGCCTCCATTTTGCGAAACAATGACTGGCAAGTCGTGGAAAAATTACATAGTCGTTGAAAAATTTACACAATCGCCGAAAATCATATTTTCGGTCATTTGTTTGCAAATTGCAGACCGCCATTGAACTCAGGAGGTCAAAAAACCTTGGATTAGAAGTTTTCGTAGTCAACCAAAATGTAAGTAACTTAATATCGGTTGCATATACTACATGAAACTCAACACTTTCTTTTCAAAATTTGTTTTAGGTAAGAAAAAGCCTCAATTTTTAAACAAATAAAAATAGGTGAGTTATGAACCCAATTGAATTGCATTTGCATGCACTACATGAAAATAAACCTTTTTTAAGTATAAGAACTTTCACAAATCTGTCTACTTATATTTCACTTTAAACAGTTTCAACTAATTTTTCCCAAAGTGCTACTTATCCTCAAAACATGAAGCCACACCGTTATTCCCTCTTTCTCGTACTAACACTTTTAGTTTGGTCCTTCAAGTGACAAGTAAGGTTAAACATTAAATGGCAATTGAATCCCTATTTAATTAAACAAATATTTTCCACATTTAACTATAATTATTATTATAATATTATAATATTATAATGAGGTTAAACTCTTGTGTGGGATGATAATAAAAACGTACCTCCTAATGTCCATTTTAAAAAAGAAGTACAAATAAAAACTAAACAAAAAGTACTACTAGTATCCCAAATTATGGGATTAATTTTAGTTGTATCCTTAAAATTTTTTTGTCAATTATACTTTAAATATTTCATATTTAAATCAATTTTATTATAAATATTTTATATTTAAGTCAATTGTACTCTAAATTAAAAATATAATTGACACAAAAAAAAATATTAATCGACGAAAAAACTTTTAAAATACACCTGAAACTCACATCAAAATTTGAAATATCAATAATGATTTTACCTAAAGTATAATCTTTTTAAGATCTTAGCTCCTCCTCGAACTATTTCAAGGAGGAGAAAACCTATAGATATACAGGTAGATGGTAAATGAATCCTTAATTAATTGGTTTTGCAATTTAGTTGACTAATTTGCCCCTCTAATTTCTCTCCCTTCATGTTGGTTAAGAAGTAATATTTAGAAAATATGAGGGGTAAAAATGGAAATAAGCGCATAGATAAAAATATAATGTTTAATAATTACTAGATCCCTTTGCCTTCTCCATTTATTCTCACAGGAAGAAACAGAGGCATCATCGTCATCATCAGCAAAGCTAAGAGTCAAAGCCCTCATAGCCTTCGACCTTTCCTCTCCTTCGAAACTCGCTTTCTCTCTCTACAGTGCATTACGTCTCTCTCTCTCTCTCTCTCTTTTCTCTAAGGGTTCTGAATTCCCCACAAGGTATGCGACTTTCTTTTTTGTTCTTCAATCTTGGTTGGTCCCATTGGATTTTCAAAGGGTTCTATTTCTTTCTTCGCGGAATTGCCAATCGAAACCCTAGTTTTATTCACGTCAAAAACCCCAATCTTTAGCACCACAATTAGCTTCCGCGCGCATTTTTTCAAGTTGGATAAATAAAATTAGAATTTGTCTGAAACCCTAGTTTTGGATCATGCTTTGAAGTTCAAATTTTTCGGCGGTTGTCTCTCGTTAGATTTGATTTATTGGGCTGCGCGATACTATGTTTAGAATCATGTAAAAAAAAAAAAACTTGGATTTAATCTCAAGTTGGAATTTATAGGTGATTCAGTAAGTGGGTTATCGAGAATTCGTCTACACCATCATGAAGAAGTTTCCTTTTTATTTTTTTTTTCTTGTCTTTTAGTTAGCTCAAACGTAATATGAGCTACTTGATGATTTAAGTACAAAGGTATAAGGTTACCAATCGAGGGTGTTTCTAATATGATTTTGGACGTAATACATATGGATCGGGACTGTTTTAATTAATTTATGCAGCTCTATTCTGTTGCTTATTATTTACTAGTTTTGATACGCGTTGGAGTTAGAAATTCTGGTATCTCCAAAATGCTGGCGAGATGTTCAAATTTTACTTGGTAGTAGTACCATCTCATATAACTAGAATTTATATATTATAATTCCTCTTTAGATAGATTATAATCGAAGGCTTTAACTTCATATAATTATACTCCATGTCAATATCCTAGATTTTATTAACTAATTTATAGGCTTTATCATATTTCCTTTTGTATGACAAATATTCGAGGGCCTCTTTATGAAATTTCAAACTGATTGGTTGTGTTTTCACGTTTTCTGGAAAATTTATTTGGATTTGGTGATTTGAAGGGTTTTGAGCTTTAGCTTCAATTTCAAAATGAAAGTGTCAACTTATTCAGTAATTCTCTGCTCCAGCGTATTGGCTAGGGTATTATATTGATAAAACAGAACTCACGTGGACTAGAGTTTATGATTTTAATTTTCTTAATTGCTGCAATTTACAGATGAGAGCTACACAATTTATTTTTTAATTTTTCTATGAACGACAAAGTAGCAGCCTTTGGGTTGCAATCTATGGGTGGTTGTTTCTTGATGCTTTTTACTCTTCTTCCTTGACCTTCTTGCGGTCCAATGGTGTCTCTCAAGTCTGTGATATATGATTTCTGGTGCATTTAGGATTTGCTCTGTATATATATCCTTTATCCATGGACACATAGATCTGATCCTTATAGTTATATCCTACTAAGTCAATCCTTTCTTCAGTTAATGGTTGTTCGTTGAATACTGTTTTTTGTGTGGTTAAGATTTATATTTCAAATTGCTTATTTTGCTTTGGTTGGAAATGACTTGGAATATTGTGAATGATGTCTTAGCTTAGCTATGAAAGCTACTTGTGTTTGGATGCTGGGGGAAGTATGCTGGTGATAGTTGGGGGAAATGCAAAGGTATCATGCTGGCAGCTGCACTAGTGCAGTTAATAACAGTGCAATAGGTGGGCCTTCATCCAGAGAGTCCCGATCTGAATCATCTTCCTTGCCAGCTAACTTCCCATTAAATTCAAGGTAAACAAACTTCCACTTGACATTGTCTCCATAAAATATTATTTCCTACTCTTTTTTTTCTCCTAATGATTGTGGTGTGACGATGCTACTGTAATTTCAAACATTTTTCCACGCTTGATTTTCTGTCAACTTCTGGTCTGCACATATATTACTTCATTTTGAAAATTTGTGGTATGGTTCTTTTGTTTCATTACTAGACATAATATTCTCTCTTGAATTTAATTGATTTTATACTTGCGCATTCAACTAAGTGAAACTTTGTGGTATGGTTCTTTTGTTTCATTACCGGGTGTTTGTTTACTCTGTTGAATAACTCTACTATAATATGTGTTCCTTGAGTTTTCAGATGGGCAACTAATTGAGAACAAACTAGTTATCAATCTCTATTTTTCACCTTTGGTGTGCTATTCTTATTGTTGTTATTATTATTTCTTGAAAGCTCATATGCCTTTGGCTTAATTTTGCTGAAATTACTTTGGTATTACAGTTTATATTATTTAATATTAGTTATAATATGTTATACTAATTTTGATATTATTTTTAATCAATAACCTACTGCATCTAATTCTTCTCAGCACACTTTTTTTTTTATTTGCAGGCGACAACCACAGCTAGCCCCATACAAGTTGAGGTGTGATAAAGAGCCTCTGAACTCCAGGTAAATTCTGCTTATAGTGGCACCTTTTATAAGAACATTTATTTTTAAGATAATAAACTATAGGCATTTTTGTTTAATGGGGCTGAATTTGCTTGTATACTGATATTTTGTCGTTTGTTTTTGTTCTTTGTCACCCTTAAGTATATTGCTAACATATTAAACTTTTTACTTAATAATTCATTTTCTGTTGTACCTCTATTATCTTAGTTGAAACATATTTGAATATTTAATGTCAATATTTGAATATCAGACTCGGGCCACCAGACTTTCACCCCCAAACACCAAATTGCCCTGAGGAGACTCTGACCAGAGAATATCTGCAATCTGGATACAGAGAGACCGTTGAGGGCCTTGAGGTACATCATTAAAATTTCTTTCGGTGAAATTATTTTAATTATTTTAAATATGGTAGAGTAACGGTTTATCTAGTGAGTGCTTTGTTTATATGCTTTCATTTATTGAAAGTTTGGTGGAAATTTGATGATATTGAGTGTTTCCCAGAATCAACCATTGGTTATGGAAGTGTTTGGTTGAGTTATATATTCTTGGTTTGTTGAAACCATATCTTGTCAATTTGAGCATTTCATGTATATTCTCTTAGTTTTTCTTTCACGAGGACTTTCTGATTTATTCGAAAAGGATTGTAGATATTACCTATAACTGCTTCTTTTTCTAAGACACTATTGATTAACATCATTGAAATTCCTTCATAATGTAACGGCTTCTTCAATATAATCAAGCTTGATATTGTCCTTTTTATTCATTTTTACATCTTCAGTTGTTACTTATTTTTCGTTTTCACACTATAGTTCAAGCTCTGGATATTGGCTGCTTGACTTTTGATCATAAAGCTGTCTGTCATGATGTCAAAATTACATTGTCTAAGTATTCATTATACATCCTGTTTTTGTCTAATGATACTTCCAATGATTCTTATGTTAGTATGGTTATGTTGTACTTGGACTATATTTTTGGTTGCACCTCATTGTATTTATTTCTGTGCTTATTTTTGGTTAGATTGTTATTACATTTAGAATTCTTTATAAATCTTTTATGTGTACCTCCTATTCACTGGAATAATTTTTTTCCTATTGTTCCATGTCACTGGAATAATGTTATATTTATGTACATTCCTCATATCTAATTTTTCTTGATGAATAATTGATATTCAATTATTGGATGCTCAGCATTTAAACCTTTTCTTTTGGGTATGGTTTGCTATTATATAACATTATAATTCTTTTGTGTCAGGAATCCAGAGAAATTTCTTTGACCCAGCTAGGAAACTTTAACAAGGCAATTGTTCTAAATTGCAAAGAGGTGAATCGGTTGTCTCAGAGATATAATTATGTCCCTATTTGATATTTTTATAAAATTAGATATCAGTTAAAAATATCTTTTTCATTTTCTTTACAGGCCATTCGAAAACGTCTAAGGGCCATCAATGAATCTCGCGTTCAGAAGCGAAAGGTGATGATTTGTATTCTCGTTTACTTTTCATGCTCTATGAAAATAATGCTGTAATGTTATTTGCATATTTTCTTGTATTGCCTTTTTAAATGTAGTCAGCTTTGTAGTGAAGGTTCTGGTCTATCTAATAGTGCTTATTATGACAGGCTGGTCAAGTCTATGGCGTGGCTCTTTCGGGATCACAACTCACTAAGGTGGGTGTATATCCCGAACTAAGGCCATGTGGTGAAGACTTCCGGAAGAAATGGATTGAGGTATTACTTTTCTGTGTGATAGCTATGCCCCTTTGTTTCTTGCAAGAAATTTCTACTAGTTGTATAAGAGGAAATCACATGATTAACAATGTGTATTTTCTCCACTTGATTGAAATGTTATTCTTTAAAGGCTGTCAATAAGACAAGTTCAATCCAACATTTTATTTGAGTGATTTACTTCCTATTATTTTATAGGAGAATAATACTATAACAAGGACCAAAGTGGATTGTCTGGGCCTCTCCTAGGGATAGGGCAAATAAAACATAAAAATTGTGAATTTTATAATAAACTGAGGCACTGGAATTAGTTTACTGATATTCATACGTCTGAAATATGTCTATGCTGAGTTAGTCTTGCACTTGACTATTTGCCCTTTCACTCGGTTGATGAACTGTTCAGGAGTTTAGAAGAGTCCTTGTTCTATAAGTTCTTATAATGAATTGCTTACGCTCTTTTTGATATAGGTTGATATGCCTGTTAAATCCTGTCAATGTCACTTGGTTGTTGCTAGTGACTTGGGAATTTCTGCTACTGCTATCGTTTTCTGACGTAAACTCCTTAAATTACAGGGCTTATCTCAACAACACAAACGATTACGTTCTTTGGCTGATCATGTTCCTCATGGTTATAGGAAGAAATCACTTATAGAAGTTCTTATCAGGAACAATGTTCCATTTCTGAGGGCAACCTGGTTTATTAAAGTTAATTACCTCAATTTGGTAGGGATGCATCTGTGTTGAATAAAAATTAACTTCTATTTCCCACATTATTTATTTTAATAATGGAGGTTAGATTGTTGTTGATTTTTCAGGTTCGACCTGGCTCTGCTAGTATTTCTTCTGGGACGAGTGACAAAACTCAGCTATCTCGTACTGAGCATTGGACTAAAGATGTTGTTGATTACCTGCAGTCTCTTCTGGATGAATTTGTCTCAAAAAATACTTCTCATTTTACTCATACTCGAGATCGATCACCACAAATGCATTATCCTGGATCACAGCAGCATAGGAGTGATTCCTTATCATCTTTTTCTGATGGTGAAGAGCCATCCCTGCATTTCAAATGGTGGTATATTGTGCGGCTGCTGCAATGGCATCATGCTGAAGGGATGATTCTTTCTTCTCTTGTCATTGATTGGGTTTTGAATCAGCTAAAGGTGTTGATTTTTCATTCCGTCTTCCACTTTTGCATATAACTGATATGTAATAAAAAATCAAAGTTCACTTCTCTTCAGGTATTGATTTAACGCATTTAATTTTCTTTCAGGAAAAACAAATGCTTGAGATTCTGCAGCTGCTCCTGCCTATTATTTATGGCTTTTTAGAAACTATTGTTCTATCTCAAGCATATGTACGCACACTTGCTGGAATAGCTTTTCGTATCATTTGTGATCCTGCTCCGGGTGGATCAGATTTAGTTGACAATTCACGGAGGGCATATACAACTTCTGCTTTGATTGAGATGCTTCGGTATCTAATACTTGCAGCGCCAGATACTTTTGTTGCTCTGGATTGCTTCCCTTTGCCATCCTGTGTAGTTTCACATACAGTAAATGATGGGAACTTTGTACTAAAGGCATCTGAGGTGGCTGGAAAGATAAAAAGTAGTTCAGAAGATGTTGCATGTATGTTTAGAAGTAAAGGACTTGATGCTCAATATCAATCGTTGGCATTTGGCCATGTTGTTTCATCCATTCAGAAACATGCGGAAGATCTAGCCAAAGCTGCAAACCCAGGCTATCCAGGTTACTGTTTGGCTAAAGCTGCTCAAGCCTTGGATAGATCTCTTAAGCTGGGTGATATTCGAGGAGTTTATAAGTTACTCTTTGAAGATCTTTGTGATGGAGTTGTATCTGAAGGTTGGATTGCAAAAGTCAGCCCTTGCTTAAGGCTATCACTCAAGTGGATTGGGACTGTGAATACATCACTGATTTATTCTGTGTTTTTCCTTTGTGAGTGGGCAACATGTGATTTTAGGGATTTTCGGGCTTCTCCCCCTTGTGACATAAAGTTCACAGGTAGGAAAGATCTTTCTCAAGTGCATTTAGCTGTCAGAATGTTAAAGATGAAGATGAGGGATATGCAGATTCATCTGAGGCAAAAGAATGAAAGCATGCATGGAGTTAGTAACCTAACAAAAGGTTCTGGACAGCAGAGTACTCAGACATATTTGGGTAATGCCTTAAAAGTAAGATCCAAATCAAAAAATGGGGAACGGAGTCAAAGTGCTTCGCATATGTTTGAAAGCCCAGGTCCTTTACATGATATCATAGTTTGCTGGATTGATCAGCATGTGGTGCATAAAGGTGAAGGTCTCAAATGTCTGCATTTATTTATAGTGGAACTCATACGTGCTGGTATCTTTTCCCCCTTGGCATATGTACGCCAGCTGATAGTGAGTGGGATCATGGATGCAAATTTAAATGTGGTTGACTTGGAGAGACAGAAGAGACATTACCGAATCTTGAAGCAGCTACCTGGGCACTTTATGCGTGATGCCTTGGAAGAGTCAGGCCTTGTTGAGGGGTTGCAGCTTGTAGAAGCCTTGCAAACTTACCTGAATGAACGACGCCTCATACTTCGTTCTCCTCTCAGTGGCCACCTAAATGAAAACAATAGTGCTAGCATATCGTGTCTAAAGCAAAAAGGTCTTCCAGCATCTGCAAAGGATGGTGCTTCTGTAGTCTCAAGTGATCAGTGGAAAGCTGCCCCTTCTAAAGTATCTTCGAAAAATGCAAATAATGGAACAGATATTGAAGAATTGAAAGAAGCCATCATATTGCTGCTGCAGCTACCTAATAGCTTTTCTAATTTGAGCAATTCGGGATTGGATGAATCTCAAGGAAGTGTTAAAAGACCTACTGTGTCCCTTAGTAGCAAGACTGATATTTTGGAAGGTACACCTGGGTGTGAAGAATGTAGAAAGGCAAAGAGGCAAAAATTAAGTGAGGAAAGGTGTTCATTTGGTCAATCTCCAGTTCTATCTGATGATGAAGATACATGGTGGGTGAAGAAGGGGGCGAAATCCTCGGAGTCTCTAAAAGTTGATCAACCACTTAAACCAACTAAGCAGGTTACTAAGAGCCGGCAAAAGACTGTGCGTAAAACCCAAAGTCTTGCTCAACTAGCAGCTGCTAGAATTGAGGGTAGCCAAGGAGCATCTACAAGTCATGTATGTGATAATAAAGTAAGCTGCCCTCACCATAGAACTTCAGTTGATGGAGATATGCTAAAGTCAGTGGATGGGATCCGAACAAGTCAGTATTGGGATATTGTTTCAATTGGAAAAACACTAAAACAACTTCGCTTTGTTGAGAAAAGAGCTATTACAGTCTGGTTGATGACTACAGTTAAGCGTCAAGTTGAAGAGACTGAAAAAAGTGTTGGTAAAGTTGGTCAATTTGGTAGGCCTTTTGCTATTGTCGATGATCGGAGCTTAATACGGTGGAAACTTGGTGACAATGAACTTTCTGCTATGCTTTATCTGATGGATAGCTCTGATGATTTAGTATCCGCCGTCAAGTTCCTCCTCTGGCTGCTGCCAAAGGTTCCCAATACCCCCAATTCAACCATTCATAGTGGAAGGAATGTTCTGATGCTGCCTAGGAATGTGGAAAGTCATGTTTGTGATGTAGGAGAAGCTTTTCTGCTATCATCACTACGGAGGTTTACTCTAATATTTGATTTCTTTAGTATTTGTTTGTTAGCTTTACTAATTTTATTTTGTTTCCCCTTTAATCAATTAACTTATCGATGGTTCCTGTCCTCTTTTCCATAAATTGACGATTTGTATGATAAAATTTTATAACTTATTCTTATTACTGAATAATAGATGATCCCAACTTTTAGAGCCTAACTTGAACTTCCACCCCTTTTATCTCACATGGAATCATGCTTTTTGATATATTTGTTTGTATTCAATCTTTTTTCTTAACAAGAAAAAAAGGGACTATTTATTATGTCAAATAATTATTGGATCAGTTAATTATTTGCTTTTGCATCCTTATGACTTTGTTGGACAGATTGATTCTTTGTAATTTTTTATGGTGTGAGTATTTTTACTAAAGCCTATATTGAATTTTTGGATTTTGAATATGGTTCAGGTATGAGAACATTCTTGCTGCAGCAGATCTTATCCCTGAAGCTTTATCAGCTGCTATGCATCGTGCTGCAGCTATTGTAGCTTCTAATGGAAGAATTTCAGGTTCAGGAACACTAGCATTTGTTCGTTATTTGTTGAAGAAATATGGCAATGTGGCTAGCGTCACTGAGTGGGAGAAAAATTTTAAGGCAACAGAAAAGAGGCTTTCTTCTGAACTTGACTCTGGACGATTAGTGGATGGAGAGCTGGGGATTCCACATGGAGTACCTGCAGGAGTTGAGGACCGTGATGATTTTATCCGTCAGAAGATGAGTGGTGGCAGAATTTCAAGAGTAGGTATGAGCATGAGAGAGATAGTGCAGCGTAATGTTGAACTGTTTGGGAAAGAGAGAAAAGTCTTCACTGCTGGTACAACAAAAGGTCCTGATATAGAAAAATGGGATAACGGATATCAAACTGCTCAACAGATTGTCATGGGTCTGATTGACTGCATTAGGCAGACTGGAGGTGCAGCGCAAGAAGGAGATCCTTCTTTGGTCTCTTCGGCTGTTTCTGCCATTGTTGGTAGTGTCGGACCAACTTTGGCAAAACTGCCTGATTTTTCTGCTGGAAATAATCATTCAAATATTACATCAGCTACAACTTCTTTGAACTATGCCAGATGCATGTTGCGAATGCATATAACTTGCCTATGCTTGCTTAAGGAAGCCCTAGGAGAGCGTCAAAGCTGTGTATTTGAAGTTGCTCTTGCAACAGAAGCTTGTACATCTCTTGCTGCAGTTTTTGCCCCAAGTAAAACATCGCGGACTCAGTTTCAATTGTCTCCTGAACCTCTTGATGGTAGCACTGGTATGTCAAATGATACACTTAACAACTCTAGTAAAGTTGTTGGAAAAGCAACAAAAATTGCTGCTGCTGTTTCTTCGCTGGTTGTTGGTGCAATTATATATGGTGTTACCAGCTTGGAAAGAATGGTAGCAATTTTAAGATTAAAGGAGGGGCTAGATGTGGTCCAATTTGCGAGAAGTAGCAGATCCAATTCAAATGGAAATGCTCGTTCAGTTGGGGCTTTTAAAGCCGCAGATAGTTCAGTTGAGCTTTATGTCCACTGGTTCAGGTTGCTTGTCGGGAACTGCAGAACCATCTGTGAAGGCTTAGTGGTGGAACTCTTGGGCGAACCATCTATTATAGCTCTTTCAAGGATGCAGCGCATGCTCCCTTTAAGCTTGGTCTTTCCGCCTGCCTACTCAATATTTGCATTCGTTATGTGGCGTCCCTTCATTCTCAATGCAGTCCGTGAAGACTTGAATCAACTGTATCAGTCTCTGACGATGGCAATAAATGATGCAGTGAAACATCTGCCTTTTCGAGAAGTATGTTTAAGAGACAGCCAAGGTCTTTATGATCTTATGGCTGCAGATGCAAGTGATGCTGAATTTGCAACCTTGTTAGAGCTTAATGGCTCTGATATTCATTTAAAGTCCATGGCATTTGTTCCTCTTCGTGCTAGGCTTTTTCTGAATGCCATCATTGATTGTAAGATGTTGCAATCTATGTTTACCCTGGAGGATGGAAGCCGGATTCCTGGACATGGTGAGTCTAAGGTCAGGGTTACTGATAGTGAATCAAAGCTGCAGGATAAGCTTGTAAATGTGTTAGATACTCTGCAACCTGCTAAATTTCACTGGCAGTGGGTGGAACTAAGGCTGCTTCTTAATGAGCAAGCTCTCATTGAAAAACTTGAGTCACATGATGTGTCCCTAGCCAATGCTATACAGTTGTCCTCACCTAGTTCGGAGAAGGCTGCTTCTGCTTCAGAAAACGAGAACAATTTTATAGAAATTATACTCACAAGGTTGCTGGTCCGACCTGATGCTGCGCCCCTTTTCTCAGAACTGGTTCATCTTTTTGGGAGGTCACTGGAGGATTCAATGTTATTACAGGCCAAATGGTTCCTTGGAGGGCAAGATGTCCTTTTTGGTCGGAAGACAATACGGCAGCGACTAAACAATATTGCAGACAGTAAAGGCCTTTCAGTTAAAACCCACTTTTGGGAGCCCTGGGGTTGGTGTAGTTCTGGTCATGATCCATTAACTAACAAGGGGAACAAAAAGAAAGCAGATGCAGCAGGTATTGAAGAAGGAGAGGTTGTTGAAGAGGGTATGGACCTGAAAAGGACCCTCAAAGGTCTTTCTCATGTATCTGATTCAGAAAACTCAAGTGTTAATCAGCTGTATGTGACTGAGAGGGCTCTTATTGGACTAATTCTTCCTTGCATAGATCAGAGCTCCGAAGAATCTCGCAATTCCTTTGCAAGTGATTTGATCAAACAGTTGAATAATATTGAGCAACAAATAACTGCAGTTACTCGTGGGGCAAGTAAGCCGGCTGGAACTACTCCTCCTGGAATTGAAGGTCAGACAAATAAGGTAAATAGCCGTAAAACAATAAGAGGTGGAAGCCCTGGGTTAGCCAGACGACCAACGGCTGTTACAGTTGCCGCTACAGATTCGTCTCCACCTTCTGCTGCGGCATTACGGGCTTCAATGTCCTTACGGTTGCAATTACTAATGAGGTTTCTTCCTATTCTTTGCACAGACAGGTACATTATGGTTAAATTTATTATCATTGTGGATTCTTGCTATGCTATTGTTGAGATGCCTTTCTCATCCTGAACTGTTTATGGATTTATAATTAATACATACCATGGCTGGATTAGATATGAGATTGTCTTGGATAATACTTACTGAGTTCTGTATTGGACTATAAGGGAAACAGTTTATGGAATTATGTCTCTGGTTCCTTTACCACATTTGCTGTTCCTTCTAGGCTTTTTGAAATAAATTGGGTATAAATACAAATGCCATGTCGTTGTTCTGACTAATGAGTCCCAGCTGTTGTCTTTGATGACTATAGTTTTTTTTTTCATACTTTGTAATGGATCTTAGCTTTTCATTTTGGGCCTTGGGAACCAATTAGGACCTGGAATTTTTAAATGGAAAATTATGACTATTTGTTGTATCTAAAATTTGCTTGTACTACTAGCACATGTTATAATTATAGATGCAGTTTATATTGTGTTTCATATGTTGAATTTTTCAGGGAGCCATCTGTTAGGAATATGAGACACTCTCTTGCCACTGTAATTCTACGGCTCCTTTGTAACCGGGTTGTACATGAGGATGCAGACACATCCGTGAACATCATGCATTCATCTCTGTTGAAGAGGGAGGGGGAGTCTCCTTCTGAAGCTGCTTCTGCTGCTTTTGTAAACTTTTCTGTTGAGGGCTTGTTTGATCGTTTACTGTTGGTTTTGCATGCTTTGTTGAGTGATTGCCTTCCCAGTTGGCTTAGGTCAAAACCTTCAACGAAGACAATTAATGAACTTTCCAGGGAGTCTTCAGGAATCGATAGAGAGCTACTGGAAACTTTGCAGGTATATGATATTCTAGCCTGTGGATTTTCAGCTTTTAATTTCATTGGCTTTTATGCTATATTAAGGCTTTTTAACCTGGTTTGAGATTTATTTTAAAGTTAATCTAAGTTTCGACAAGAAGCTGGTTGGAAAGTTTTGATAAGTTTCTTTTTTTTTTCCTAAAGAATACTTTTCTTGACAATAGCGATTTGTCTTTGATACAAATGTTGTGACGTCTTGAGCGACATGAATCATGGGAAATAGTTAACTGGTTAACTAAGCTAAGACAAGAGCCTGATAATGATGGGATGTCTATATCTGATGATGTTTATTTATTTATTTATCTTTTCAATGAAGCTTAAATTGAAGCTACTTAAACTGTATAAAATTGAACAATATATGATATATCTTGAGGGATGTTACTGTAGTTTATTATCATACCAGGGGCAACTGAAAAACTTTTAGAAAATGGCCTTTCCGTTTGTTCACGGTTATGTTGACAATACAAGATTGCTTAAACTGAATTTTACTGGACATGACGAGATTTTCTCTTTTCTCCTTTTCTTGAACTTGGCAATAGCTCAAAAACAGGGATTTTCCCTCTTATTCTTAATTGTCTGTCAACAATCAATTATGTTTACCATATCAGGGAACTTTAATAATTTCTCATGAATGAAGTATGCTAATCAGGTGACAGGTAGTTTTCTTGTGCATCTAAATGTGTATCGTTGGTTGCAGAATGAACTAGATCGTATGCAACTGCCAGATACTATCCGGTGGCGAATCCAAGCTGCTATGCCCGTGCTGCTTCCGTCTCTGAAGTGCTCTTTGTCATGCCAGCCACCATCTGTTCCAATTTCTGCTCTCGCATCTCTTCAACCTGGAATCACAAATCTTGGGTTTGCTTCCGGCAGTTCAAATGTCCCTCAGAAGAATCTGATTCCATTATCAAGAAGTGTAAGCAACACGACAGGGAAATTGAAACAACAGGACAATGACTTGGAAGTTGACCCTTGGACGCTTTTAGAAGATGGGGCGGGATTGGGTCCATCTGCAAGTAATACGGGCATGATAGGAAGCAGTGACCATGTTAACCTTCGGGCTGCTAGCTGGCTCAAAGGGGCAGTAAGGGTCAGACGGACAGACCTGACATATGTAGGTGCTGTGGATGATGAGAGTTGATTTTTAACATGATTTTTTATTGGTTTTGAGTAAGAGAGCCCCCCTCGGCACGTGTGTCGGGTGTTTTGTGTGAATGATGCATGCATGACTAGGTCGAAGATGCCATTTTACGCATACCCTGCTCAAGCGCTTGAGAATGAGAAGGAAGACTGAGGGGTAGATTATTTTGATGAAATGGATGAAGGAATGAATTCTTTTGATGGAGAGAAGTGAAGGGTATGTTGATTGCGCGGCCCCTACTGCTGGCGGCTGGCGGCCGGTGGCCGGTTGACTACTAACATGTTGATCACCCCCTGCTGGACTGTGCTCTTCCCGGCTCAGTTTCAGAGGTCTGTTGTAAATATAGGGATATGATTATTTTTCACTTTTTTACCAATTGATTAGAGTAATATATCTCAAGTCATCTCTAGCTGTTTCATGCTCATGTCTAAATGCACGTTTCTCTAACATTGCTTCTTTCTATATATTCAGATTATCAAATTATGTGCTTGATTTGGAGCAGGAAATGTACCATTTGTTTGTTGAATGGCAAGTCCAGTCTTATTTTTCTGCCTAACCACCCAACCAAAGATTCGAGAATGGATCCTGTGAAGTACTTTAGGAGTGTAGTTATGAGAGAGATAGAAATAGGACACTTTCTCTCTTTACCCTGTTTCTATCTCACTCATCACTACACCTCTAAAGTACTTTAGAGGGAATCCAAATTGCCAAAGATTCATGTTAAGTAAAGTATGGACTTGTTTATTAAGGTTCCCATGCATGTTTAGTACTTTTTGGCCAACATTTCCCTGTATCAGTAAGGCTTGATTGTTAATTCAATAAATTTTTCTTACAAGAAAAGAAAGAACTTTTTACGAAATTTCAATATTTAACTATTCCTGTTAATTTAATCTGGGATGGGCAACAGAATCATTTTGGCGATGTAGTTTCAGTTTCATTTTAACGTACATATTTATGAAATTACGCATTGTCTTTTTAATTAATAGAAATAGAATAGCTAGAGTATCAAATTTCTGCCACACTATCTCACCTTAGGAACCCAAATCCGTATGGACCAAATTGAAATATCTTTACAAGTATTTGCAAAATTTATTTGTTAGGTTTAGGTATTAGGAAGGGGTATTAAGGATTATTTATGATTAGACGTACTTTTTTTTTTTTTTGATGTAGTGTCCGTTTGGTTTACTGTATAGTATTGAGAGAGGTTATTGAAATGGTTTGATAAAATTGTTATTTTAAAGAGTATATGTAATGATTGTGATGAGTTGAAATAATTATATTGATATTTTAAAGTTGTATAAAGATAAAATAGTAATTTTTTTTTTGGTGATAGAGATAAATTAGTAATAGATAATAAAAGATATTAGAGGATATTAGAATGAAATTTTTATTGTTTGATTGTGGATCCCACAAAATAAAATGATATTGGAATTGTCTTGAAATTTATTTTTATTGGAGAATTTGATATTGGAAGAGCAACTCTCCTTTTACTCCTATATATTAGATATTAGATATTAAACAAGAATCATCTCATAAATTAAAATTTATGTGCTATTATTTTGTTAACTAATATTGTAAATATCCCAAGATATTACAGAAATAATAGACTTAGCATTTTGCTCAAAATAAAATTATATAGTGAATCTAGAAATTATTTTGAGCTTGTGATTAAATTTTGACAGAAATAAAATTTTAAGTTTTATCTGAGACAGAAATAAAATTTTAAATTTTATCTGAGTTTTTCTTTAGAACGGGCAACTGACACATTCGAGTAACAATGAAAGATGTTAGAAATAAAGTCTTAAAAATCAAATTTCAAATTTGGCATCTACTCCTCGAAATAAAACGAACAATCTATGAAGCATGGACACTTTATTTTAACGGCGTGTCACCGTGTCGGACACGTGTCCGTGTCTGACACTCGTACGACACCTATACGACACATATTCATAGGTTTCAGAATATAAAATTATTTTTTTGTGACTTTATCATGACAAACAATAGAAAATAATATCACATGATATATAATATACATAAATATTATAATTTTTAAAATTTTTATCAAAATTTATGGATTATTAATTATATAAATATATGTCGTGTCGTGTCGTATAGTTTTAAGAATCTGGCATGTTAGTGTGTCCGTGTCCATATCGTATCTTGTGTCTGTGTCAGTGTCCGCGCTTCATCGCGAACAATATAAATTTTGTTGAAAATTTTTATTTTTAAAATTTCATGTTTCTAGAACTGTTTTGAAATTATTTCATTTATTTTTGGATAGGAAAATAATTTTAGCCTCTGAACCCTGCGTTGCAATTATATTTTATTCCCCATGAATTTCTAGAGAGTTCACATAAGTCCCTCTAGCCTTTTAAAAACCCAATCGATTCTTCCTCTTCATTCATTCCTCTCTCTCTCGTCTCTCACCCATTCTCTCTCACTCTCTCATACAGCCGCCGTCCACCACCACTACCATCGCCGACGATTACCTCCGGCCAACCGGAATCCGCCGGCGACCACCGTGCAGCCACCACCGCCGCCGCTCCTTCTCTTCTCATATTCTCTAGGTGACTTTTTGTGCTCTTTTTATCTCTTTTGGTCCCTAGTCTTCAGGAGCTCGTTTTTGCTGCTATAACTCTGAGTTTTCTGCTGTTTTATGATCATTTGTGATGCTTCAAGACACCCTTAGTCATCGTTTGTCGATTGGCTTCATTTCCATCATTTTTGGACCCGATATGAAGATCTAGGGCTTACTTTGAGTTGGGTTTTTGTTAAATCCTTCTTGTTTCTTGAAACTAATGATCTCAAGAAACTATTTTGGTGATATTAATGAGTATTTGTCATTGGGTTGAAGATTGGTTCCACTCATGAATTTAGGGAGATTTTTGGTAAAACTTTAATTGGGGTTTTTGGTCAAATCTTCATGTTTTCTTGAAATTGTTGATTTGGCTGAGCTTAACAGATGATTATAATGAGATTCAATGCATCTGATTGACTTTAGAATGAGTATTTTGAAACTTGGTTATCTTGTATAAACTTTAAAGTTGCAATTTGGTCCCTAGGGGTGATTTTGATGATTTTCGTGAACTAAATGGGTTTCTATGAAATTGTGAAGGATCTTGAAACTATAATCTTGCATTTGAAATAACAGGAAGTTAGTTAAAATCAGAATTTAGATTCAAGAACAAGAACCCATTAGAAGGATAATAAGGCTAAAATTTTATATTAGGCAATAACAAAAAGAAAAATAACAGGAAGGAGGAATGTTTCAAATTTTGCATGAACTTCCATTGCTGGCAAATTAAAGATACTATGCCACTATCAATAAGTACTTCTAACATAGTTTTTTAATACTTTCTGGGTTGGATAACAATTTCTTTTATTTATCAGGGCCCAACGCAGTTGAGATGAGTATTATTGAACCATCAAAGAAAGCTGCTCTTCCTCAAATCATTAAGTTGAACACGGCAATTAAATTGGTATAGGCTCTTTGTTTCTGTCAATCTTGCCTTGAGTGTTATATTGAGTTTATTTGTAATGTTTCTTGTCTAGTGATATGATTCACATATTTTGAATTTGGAGTGAATTTTACTGGACTATTCTGCATTCATATATATTGTTAAAGATAAATTAACACATATTTTGTAAGATTATGACGCATTATAGAAGGTTACTGCTACTCGTCTATAGACAAAGACGAGCCTTGCATACCTTTCTGGATGACACTTCCCAATGCCCTAAACATTTGATCATTCTCTAAAATTTTGATTGGAATGTCATCCGAGTTACTTTGTTATTCTTATAGTCTTCTCTAATCTCCAGTTACAAGTTATTCACACCATTGTTTTTGTACTTCTATGCTTTAATATCTTATACTGCATTATATGGTTTTGACCCCTTGTAGTAGTTTCTCCTATATGTATTATGAAGATAAAAACAATATATATATATTAAGGAGAGAAAGAAGTTGGGAAGTTACAAAGGAAGTGGAGTAACTTCTTACGGTTTCTTTCTTATATTATTGTAGCATAAAATGAAATAAATATTTTATTTTTTAAATAAATAAAATTTTAAAAATAATATTTGGATGTCCTTTAGGACATAGAAAGCCCCCTAGTATTATATATTATTGTCTAAATTGGTCACTATGTCCCACTTATGAAGAAGAAAAAAAAAAAGCTCATTTATAACTTCAGGTCAATGCATTGCAACTTCCAATAAGGAAAATGGTGTTCTACAAAAGTCACAATGATTTTAAGATCTTTTTTACTGAGGCCCTCGTTCACCTATATGATTGTATATTCACTATTTGTCAGTAAAAATTGAATATAAAGATTAGATTCAAAAGTATCAAATAGTTAAGATTGATTTGAAGAGAAAATGAGTAGGAAATCAGTTTGAGTGGCCAGGGAATGATTTTTTATAGCTTGGATTGAAGTGCAAACAGAGCAACTTGCTATCTGTGTGCTGCAATGCTTTGAGGATTATAGTTTTACTGATGTCATCTTCACATATGAATCCTATTTCTTATTAATCTGAGCATTTAGGATGAATTTGAAACCTACCCCATACATTTGGGGCCAATTAGAGGTTTTGACTTTTGACTAGTATTGTAATTCTTTGGGTACTTTTGGTGATTAATTGTCAAGCATTCTGAATGGCAGGCTGAAGTATGGGTAAATAATATGACTGAAGTTGAAGATGATGATCCAGTAGAAGCTGAAAAAGAGGGTCGGCCTTCTAGGTCAACATAAACTCTATTTTTGAATTGCTCACTTTTATGAGTCTTAACTCTTTATGCTGCAACTGAATTTTCCATCATGATAACCATGTAGGCTTGGGCTAGGTGCTAAGGTTCCTCGCCAACCCAAAGTTGCGCCGTTGAATGACCCCGTCGGGAGGAAATTATACACAATGCTGGATCCTAAGAAAAGAAAAGCTGCCCAAATTGTTGAGGAGTCTGGATCTGCCAAAAGTAGTATTGAAGATGATGATGAAAACAATGCAGATGAAGATAGTAGAACTAGTGCTTTTGTGAAGAAGGCAGCATCGCCTTTGTCCTTGTCAGTACAAAGAAATAAGAAGAGGAAGTAACGTAATACCATTTCATAGTTGTTTCTTTTTTTCTTTTTGGTTTCTTCATAGGTATCTTCCAATGGAGGCAATCCTATTCGAGGCACTATCAGACACTAAATGTGAGCACCTCTCCCAGCGGGATTTGAACTTGGGTTCACCATATTGTGAGAAATTAGCTCCTTCCACTAAACCTAACCCCGGCTGGCATAGTTGTTTCTTTTCACCTTGTTTGACTTGTTAGTAACTGCATCTTCCAAATGATGTACATTTTGAAGAGTCTTTAGGTATCTTAATACAACCCTAGTTAAGGCTATTAATTGCTAATTGTCACAATATGTTCATTTTATTGATAAGAATATGTTTAGTGAAGTTTGTCAAGTGTTGTCATTAGTCAAGTTTAGGATTTTTGTTAAATATAAAGGTTTTCCTGTCCCAGTCAACTTTCGGAAAAATTGTTGTTATATAAGTGTCAATAAATTTGCAAGTTATTTTTAGCAGACATCATATTTTGGTTGGCAGAAAATGTTCAGGTAATGATGATGATTATATAATTTGAGCAATGTAGAAATTGTTCTTCAGAAAATACTTTTATTTATTTATTTTTTTTTTGGCCTGACAGAAAATACTTTTATTGTTATTTCTCTAGCTAACGTTCTCTAAATAAGTAGTAAAAGTACTCTCAAAGCTCTTAAATTATGGGGTAAGACTCAGGTATATTTTTCATTTTTTTTTTTTTTTAATTGTATCTTTAAAGTTTAAACTTTCACTTTCACATTTAACTTAATTATATTCTAATGTTTTAAGGTGTTTAAATTGTTAACAAAAAATGTTGACATCATATGGGGTACAATTGACAGAATGAGAAAGTTTGAGTACAAGACATGTTATATTCTTTGGATGCATCAAATAAGTTATGCTACACAGCATAATCAACTAAAATATTTTTGTATTTCATCAATTCTTCGGAATTTTCTAACACAAGAGATTCTCTATGGAGTCTTGTTTTTTTAGATTAAATTAATAATTTACTGTTTGGAAAATGATAGATGTCTATTTAATCTTTCAAAGATAAATTACGCAAGTTAGTTCGTGAAATATACAATTAAAAATTTGATATAATTTAAAATTTTGTTAAATTCACCAAAACTAATTAAGATCAACAATAAAATTACAACAAACATTCGTGTCAGTTATACCCTTATACTTTTCCATTTTGTGTTAATTGTACCTTAAAAAAATGTTTTCCATTAACAATTAAAAGGGATTTGCTTTGAAAAGCTCATTTGTTTTAGTCACCCATTTTTTTAACAGTTAGATCAACTTATTTATGATGAGATGAATTTACTTTTCTTTTTCCTTTTTATTTCATGATGGGACTATGTAAGAGAAAGACATAAATAATAAATTGTTTTAGCAAAATGTACCATAGCATTGCCCCAATTTAAAAGGCATTAGATGACTTTAAAGGTATTAAAGTATAATTGAATCAAATATAAAAGTTTGGGAGTATAATTAAAAAAAAAAAAAGTAAGTTTATAGGTATATTAGAGACTTATCTCATAATTTGAGAACAGTGAGAACACTTTTACTAAAAAAATTATAGTCATTTTTTTTTTACTTAGGAAGAAAAAGATATATATGATTGGAGCTTATTCAAATGATTGTGAAAGTTTTAATAAATTATTGTTTTACAATCCTTTCCCTTACGTGGTGGTGCCTTACATCATGTTTTGGACAGATTAACCTCTCTCACTTGGCTATGGTGGGAGAATCTCCCAACAAAAGTAATTGCATTTACAAAGTCTCAAATTCAGGACCTTAAACGGTATTAAGGCTCTTACCACCGGCTACGGATCCTCTACTGTAATTTGAGGATGTTGTCTTTGCTATCTTGTGTTATTTTTTTGAATTTTCACCGAAATTTTTCTTCTCCATTGCAGCAACTTTGTAGCATTTCTTCCTTCTCCTTTTTCACACAAGCCATGTTCTTCAAATCGACTTATCCATTCATTGTTATCACAATTCATCCTTCTAACTTACATTGTTGTTGTTCAATGGTGTCGCCGCCATTCATTGTTGGTTTTTGTTTTCAACTTTTTAATATAATTACTGCCGAAGCAGCAGTATTATGAGCCATATTGTCCAATAAAATAACAAAATAAGTGGATGTCTTCAACCATGCGAGATATCTTCTAATTTACAAAAGAAGCGAGTTTGTTTTTAAGCAAATTAATGTAGAAAGCAATAGCTAGAACTCACATTCATTATTTCCATAACTGTAAATACATTGGAATAACAAGCTAGAAAATGATGGAGAAACAACTAAATTAAAAATAAAAGCAAGAATGATCAAAAGCAAACTTATGAAACACCAACAACATCATCATATCAAGCTCTGTTGACCCAAAAAAAAAAGCATGTCAAACTCTACAAAATCTACAATCAACACCATTAGCCCACAATTGGTGAAGTAAAACAAACACATAATGAATCGACTAACACCTTTATACTTTTGCACGAAGCAATAGCAAATTGTGATTTTGTTTGATCCTTGAGACTTAAACTTCATTATTATTATTCTTTTTCTCATAGCTATCCTCCTCTGAAGACAATTTTATTCGAGGCATTGTCGGGCACTAAATGTGAACGCCTCTCTCTCAACGAAGATTCGAACCCGGGTTCATATCCACATTCACACTATCCTAATCTAGGAAGCATGGACACTTCATTTTGAAGGCGTGTCGCCGTGTCAGACACGTGTCAGTGTCCGACACTCGTATGACACCGACACGACACATATCTATAAATTTTAGAATATAAATCAATTTTTTGTAACTTTAACATGATAGACAAGAGAAAATAATAATAGATATGACATATATTATGAATAAAAATTGTAATTTTTAATTTTTTCATTAAAAATTATGAACATTTAATTATTTATATATATAAATATATGCCGTGTCGTGTCGCGTAATTTTGAGAGTTTGACGTGTCGCTGTGTCCGTGTCCGTGTCGTGTCCCGTGTCCGTGTCAGTGTCAGTGTCCATGCTTCATAGATCCTAATCAACCAATATTAGAGAAGTCAGGTATGGCCAAGAGAAAACTTCCAAGGAATCTCCAAACAAGTCTATAGATCTTCACTGCTATCGTTACAAACCTATTTTCATCGACATGAAGCATGATATCTAACTTCCTTCCTTTCCTTCCATCTCACCAGACAATTTATCTATTGGAAAGAACAAAAGTAGTCAGTTAGTCTTACATTTTGATGTTGCTTTCATGGTCCTTCAATTCAAAAGGAAGATGAGAACCGATTCAGTTTCCAGGCTTTCACTTACACAGCTCATCTATAGTGTCTTCCATTAGTTCTGCAAGAATGGTGTCACCCATTTCAACTCCAACAGTTGCAACATCGCATCGAAGGTCCATCCATGACTCACATCTTGCCATGTCTTTCTGCACAATTTGGTCCAAAGTGTGTGGCCGGGGAAAGGGAAGGAGATACCAACAGACTCCTTCCCAAACCTTGAGAATGACCTTCTTCATATCTGGGGTTGGCCTTACACCTGGTTTTACAAATGATAACCATGGGGATGCCCCAAAGTAGTACCAACAGACATCGGCGAGAACTTCATTGATACAGTCAAACAGGAGCTTTTGATCATGGCAAAGCTGGTTGGGGAGGAACTCATCAAACAAGGATTGATCTAGTATCTTCTGTGAGGAAAGGTACTTGATCCATAGTTGATCTCCATTTAGACCAGAGGCTTGTAGGACTGCTTTAACATAGTTGAATATCAATTTATTTTCTTCAGCACCATTGTTTGCTCCATCAATTTGATCCACAGGAGATGGGTCATGATCTTCGAACTTGATTTGTAAAGGTTGTATTGGTACTTTATCTGAAAATTGTTAGTGAATGTCATCTCTGCTTAACGTCAATACAATAATTTTAAAGATATACAACCAAGGACAATATAGATTGGTAAGCCCTGCTTTGTGATTATGATTCCAACTTTGGTCTGTCTGCTGAGAATATATAGAAGACAAGAAATGCATAGCATAATCGAATAAGACCGATTTAGTGAATGCCAGAAACTAGCATGCCACTTTCTATTTATGCACTCTGTTTAAGATTGGAGACAGTAAAACTGTTCCAATCAACTTGTTTCCGAAGTTAAACATGATTTAAGAACAGTAAATTTAGTAATTTATTGAAGAAAATTAATAATACTGCCAAATAATGCAATAATGCATACCAGGTTCAAATTTGGTGTTTCCAGGGCTGATTACATCCTCTAAGAATGGTGTATCAAGAACAGATATAGGACTTGGTTGCACAAATAAATCTGTATCACTTTCAAGCTCTCCAATTTTCTTTGTGATTGAAGACTGAGAACGGGATGGCAGAGGGGAAGATAGTGGTTGGTTCTCTTCTGAAATATCCTGTAAAGAAAAAAAAAATAGTCTATATATTATCTAACAGATAAAGGGGTTAATCCACCAAAAACAGAACTATAGACTTATAGCAGGGCATCAAAGAAATCTTAAGAAGCTTATCACCACTTGTATTGACCACACTTGGAATTGTTATCAATTTACTTCTAACTCAAATGAAATTTCGATCAAGCGCAATCTCTTTTAATTAGATAAATAGAAGAGAGAAGAAAATTTGTTTGAAAATCAAAAGAAACACTGAGACATTACCAAGTTTAAACAACAAGGTCTTGAACCATCAAAAAGTTCACAAGCATCACAATTTTGCTCCTTTCTTGCTGTCAAATCTACTGGTTCATAGGAAAAGTCCAAAGCAGTTATCGCCTTAACAGATTCAACATTATCTGCACAACAGTTATGGAAGGATAAATAATAGAAAATCATAAAAGGAAGCATCAAAGTTTATCACTGCATCTATCTATCACTTAAATTTATGTACTTAACACATCATACCTTCTGAGGCTATCTCATCCCTAACAGAATAACAGGTTCCATTCATGTTATTATCATGAATATGGTCACCTAAGAAATTCAGCTCCAAGTTAATTTCTTGTACTTTATTTTCTGAGCTCTCATAAAATATGTTTGACTGCTTCTCTAGATTATCTGTTGCCGGATTGGGATGACCATTAAAGGTTTCTTGAAAATCCTCAATAGCCTCCTGAGGTTTTTCCCCAGCAGAAAATCTTGTCTGTGCTGTCTCAAAATGATGCTCACGGTCCCTTCTAGGACTGCCAAGGGGAGAAAAGTTATACTCAGGAAGAGAAAGAAGTCTCCCAAGGGTTTCAGGGATTTTGCTACATTGAAACTCAATGTTCTCATCTCCATTTCCTAGCATCTCATGCAAATGTTTCTTGGCCTCCATATATAAGTTGGAATCTCTTTGCTTGAGATAGTTATCATTTTTATGGTCTGCAATCACCTCAAAGTCTCTCAATTTACCATCCTTGTCTCCTTTCTTAACATCAAATGTAGGTCTCGCAACTTTTTCAATGAAAAAATGGTTCTTATTAGGAGACTTCATTCCTGCATTGTCTTTGCTAAAGACCGTACCGCCACGTCCCACATGTGGGAGCTTTATTGAGATTCCTCTAGAGTCTCCCTGCCTCCTTTCTTTTCCCATAACATGCTTCAATTTCTTTTTTATCTCAGTAAAAGAAAAATGAGAACTAACTCTAACAGGAGTACCTTTGAAATGACTAAGATCGTGAGGATCTAAGGATGAGGAAAATTTGTTCTCAGTCAGAGAACTTTGCCGGAAAATAGGATCAGGTTTCAAAACAACAATTCTATTAGAAGACTCAGTGTTGTCATTTTCTTTTGCTGGTCTTTTTGCTTGAGACTTAACCATTTTTCTGAAAAAGTTATACTGCTTGTGGCTCGTAATCTTTGTGGCTTGTCTCAGATCACCAGCTTCTTGTTCAGACAAGTTGAAACCAGAAACTGAACTATTTTCTTCAAAATTTGTCCCCTGAGCATTCCCCAGCTCTTGAACATGTTTCAATAAAAGTGAGTTTGGATTTTGTACAAGTCTAAAAAGCAATTCCTTATCTGAATTTATAACCTGAAGTGCTTCCATGAGTTCTTCAAAGCAAAGGAACTTTCCATTTTCTTGCTGGTCCTTTCCATTAAGAATCATCTGATTTACAAATTCACGGATTGCATCTCTAGCATTGTTTTCAGCAATGGCATTATTCTCATTTCTTAGCACATGAACTTCATTATCATCACCATCACAACCATGCACAAAAGAGGAACATGCATATTTTGAATGACAAAAATCATCAATTATCTTGTCCAAATCAAGACTATCTTTGGACTGTTGCCCTGAAAGATGATTATGTGAGAGTTCTGATTCAAAAGTTGAATCTGAATTTAAACTTCGAGTATCCATATCACAGCTTTTCTTGCGAGATTTCTTTTTTCTTTTGGAATCTATCTTCAGTGAACTAATCACAAGCCTTAATCTGGATTTGTTTGATTCTACTTCAACACTATCTATATTCTTTATCATATCTTGGTCAACAAACATCTCTTCTTCTATGAGCCTCTTCACGCTAGGCTTATTTACATCATCCATAACTGTTGCTCTCTTTCTCTTTTCACTGTCCTGTAACATTCATATTGTAGTTATATTAATGCACCTGGTTAGTAGATAAGTTAACACTTCATTAGTCATATCAATGGAAGTTCTCAACAGTCAGCTCCCACTAAAGTTTCAAAGTTCCAGATTTGTGAAAGACATACCATGTTGCCTAGGAAATCTTTATCCAAATTGCTCAACATCTCAAACTTATTCTTTGAATGCACAGCACCTGTAAAGAAAAAAAACGAAGATTCTTCATTTTAACTCCTTTTTATGAGTTCACTGCAGTTAGACCACAAATTACTCCCCAATCAAATATAAAAAAAAAAAAAAAATATANAGTTTTATACGTAGACATCAGTAAATAACTATAAGATTCCTTCCAAAAATGTATCCAAATGTCTTCAATCAAAAGTATTATATTACGCAACAATTTTGTTATACATTTTACATCCCTGATGTACAACTATTTAAGCATAGATGTCAGCCTTGTGGAATTCATATTCAGATTTTAAGCAAAGTTCACAGATTTCTTACCAACAGCATGTTTGCTGCTATGCCTCTTATCTGTAATCAACTTGTGAGTAGGTCGACCATGTCGATAATCAAACATGTTGATTAAGCCCCACACACAGCCTGAATGATTTCTCTCATGTCTCTGAGCTCGTTTTTGGGACCTCTTTTCCATAATGATTGGGTACACTTGACTTTCTTCTTTATTCTTATGTCCTTCCTTAGGGTCCTAATAACACCCCAAAACAATTAACAACGAAAAAAAACTCTAATATTTAGACAAACCAAGTTTCTTAACACAAACATGTTTCTTAAATTCATCAACTTATACAAATAGCGTATAGCTGAGCTATGAACTCAGAGAAAAGAGAAATTGGGTTTCCATAGAAGATGGTAGAAGATGAAGCTGAACTAGGCAAATGCTAAATTAAGGCTGAAAAATACACCCTCATGAAGAGACTAAAGACAAATCAAATTTCTTAACACAAACATGCTTTATAAAATCATCAACAGATAACTTAACAACATTGTAACATGATTTTATCTTATACACGGAGCCAATAGGTGAACTATATAGAAGAAAAAATTGGGTTTCCATAGAAGATGGTAGAAGATGAAGCTGAACTAGGCAATTACCAAACAAAGGCGCATGATGGGGATGAAAAAATTGTGGGAAAAAATGTGTGAAATAAGAATAGTTTATCCCGGGCCTTTTTGACTAAACATAGTAGGTAAAGAAGTACTAGAAGATGCATAATGGATGAGTCAACTTACAACTTACAAGTTGAAAACTCCAGTTGTTAGCTCTTCCCTATGAAGAAAAAGCCAATCAAGATCACAACATCGCCTTCAATGTTCAAGGATTCTAATCAAACATCATGGAAAATTTTGATGCGTCAGACGCCATCAAGCTCAATACCTAAAATAAGCAATCGATGACTCCAATAAATGGCACATTCAAATTCTTCAACCACCAAAACAACCCAGTAAAGAACATCCAAAAACTCCAGCTATTTCACTCTGAAATCGCAGTGCTTAGTTCTCTTCTTTCAGTCACTACAAAACCCAGATGAAAAATACTCTATCTTCTTATTTATTTACGAAAAAAGAAAAATACTCTATCAATTACCCATGAGACGATACATTCTTCCAGAACGGAATAAAGGTACGGACAAAATCGCAGGAAATTTCGCTACCAGCTAAGTTGATTCCGGAAAAGAAAAGGAAACAAAGAATTTTTGCTATTGGGTATCTTCGTGACAGCCAAAAAGGGAAAAGAAAGGGTCGTCCAATTTTTCAAGCATAGTTTTGATGCGGGCAGCCATTAAAGACTCAGAAAGAAAAAAAAAAAAACAAAAGTGAAATG
>QANZ01039672.1:29334-41493 GCA_003254925.1 Chamaecrista fasciculata
AGAGAGAGAGAGAGAGAGAGAGAGAGAGAGAGAGAGAGATTTACAATGTTGGGTGAGAGTAGAAAAAGAAGGCGAAAAATACGCGACAGTTGGGGAAGGATGTATCATTGGGCCCATCGAACAGAGAGAAGGACAAATTGAGGTGTCGCCATTTTCTCTCATCAAAGTCTCCATTGGCCCCCACTGTAATACCAAATTATAATACAACTACACTAAGGAGGGCAACGGATGGATATCCGGTGGTTTTGTCACTATCCGTATCTGTATCCGTTTATCCTATCCAATATCCGTACTCTATCTGTATCCGATAAATTAATATCTGTATCCGCACCTTATCCGATATCCGGTATCCGACGGATACCCGAAATATCCGAAATATCCGAAAAAATATGGATATAAGATAGGATATCCTATTTTATAAATCGGATATATCGGGTACCCGATATCCATTATCCGTCAACTAATATAATTAAATGAAATTATTATTTATTTACATTTTAAATTTATTTTTTAAAATAAAAAATAAAATATAAATAACTAAAATATGATTCTTTAAAAAAATATATATGAATATAATTAATTAAATTTAAATATTTATATATAAAATATTAAATTAAAAGTAAAATATAAAAATTAAATAAGTAATAGAGTATCGGATATCGGATACCCTAAATATCCATTCATTTCGGACGGATATAGGGTATCCGAGGGCAATATCCGTATCCGTCCAATATCCGAAAAAAATTTAATTTTCACTATCCGTATCCGTATCCGATATCCGGTATCCGACGTGATAAACTGGAAAATGGCTAGCACTTACCTAGTTCACCGGAGAGGGCTGCGAGAGCCAAGTGTTGAGCAAGAACCTGCAAGAGCTTCACAGGGGGGCCCTGCGAAGTGTACTCCGACGCTCAAGTTAGTAAGAGAGTAATCAGAGAGTAAGAGAACTTTAGGGTGTAAGAAGTAGCTAACCTTGAACTGGTGAGATGGGCTCTATTTATAGAGCAGGGAGGAGAGAGGTGGTCAGCGTGCGGGGCGGACCACGTACTGGACACGATCTCCACCAGTGAAGATGGTGGAGGCCGAGATTTGCGGAGCAAGGCAATCGTGGGTGATTGCGTGTTGTGTCGCTAGGCGGGCGCCTAGAAACTGGAGATCGTGGGTATGAGCAAGTCAGTAACCCACGATCTCCCGTAGCGTGGATTGCGGAGTGGGGTAGTCGTGGGTGACCACGTGTCATTTGGGGGACGTGCGCCAAGACCCAGGATGGATCACGGCCGCCCCTACTTGTGCTTAGGGCGCCCGATTGACTCGAGGGCGTCTCGCAAGGTGCGGAGAGGAGAAGAGGCCCGGTGCGAGGGCCGTTTAGGCGTACGCCCAGATAGTGATGTATCACAAGTCCCTCCTTAAAGAAGTCTACGAGCGCGTTCGTCGTACTGTTCCTTAAGGCGAGCGGGATGACAGATTTGGAGGGTGTGCGATGGGATCCGTGCTTGGGCAGTGTGTTCGCGTCGATTGGCGAACGCCCAAAATGTGCAGGAGTACTTGTCCCCCGCGCGGAGGAAAAAGTAGGAATGGCGACCTTCAATGGGAAAATGGAAAGTCAGTGGATCATGGCGGGCGGGCAAGTGGTAGGTAGGGTTGTCTTGTCAGGGACACGTGTCGCTACCCGGGAGGCAGAAATTTGAAAAACAAAAAACGCCTCGTATGCCGCGCTCGCAAGGGTATAAAAGGGCCAAAGGAAGCGTCTTTTATACCTTTACATACTTCAGCGATTTGAGGAGAGAGAAGAGAGGAAATCGAAGAGTTCACCCGCCGGAGTTGCAGAACCGTCGCCGGAAAACGGAGAGAAGTGACCGTGAAGGAGAATCGTTCGAGCGAAAGGCTTTCTGGTGAGTCTTTTCTGTTGATTCTGTGTTGGTTTTTGCTGGTGTAGGGTTTGTATCTGTTGGAAGTCGATGTGTCGTTTGTTTCTGGGTGGTGTTGGGCCGTCGTGGGTGACGGCGGAAAATGGGTTGGGTGTCTGAACAGAGTGGTTGTCATTCGTTGTAGGGTGAGTTTGTGAGTGTGAGGCAGCGAAAAATGGGTGTGGGTCTGGGTGTAGGGTGTGGAGTTTCTGGGTTTTTCTGGGTTTTCTAGGTTTTCTGTTCATCGTGTTCGTACTCTCCGATGAAGGAGTGTTTGGGGTGTTCTGGGTTTGTGGGGCGGGCGTCTCATGTGAGTGAGACGGTCGTCAGTTGTACGGTCATGATGACGTGTTGCCTTCTTGTTTGCAGGGTTCCCAAGGTACGAGTGATCAGTAGTTGATAAGCAGGGCGAGCGCCACAAATTGTTCAACTTCCAAACTAACAACCAAACGTACTATGTCTTCAGGTACCTCCTAATCCCTTGTGCTTTGACTTTTCTGGCAAGTGTTAGAGACCATGGTGGTCATTAGGGAGTTAGCAGAAGGTGAAGAACTAAGTAGAGTTAGTAGTTTGACTACACAGGGCAGTAGCTCTGTAGATTTGGAGGAGGTTCGACAGTCGTTAGAGGAAACAGTGCGGCGGGCGGCTAGGTTACTAGCAAGGAGAGCAAGTGAAAGGGCGGGCGCACTTACTGTCTACAGGGGGGGTATGGATCTGGCGACCTCGCATCCATCAAACGTGGAACACGATCCATTAGAAGCGTCGGAGGAGCAAGTGCTGGAGCTCTCCGACTGTTCAGAGGGAGAGCCCCCAATGTTGAGGGAAGAACCAACGGGTCCCTTGAGTGGGTCGGCGGCCGAGGGGGAGCGCCTGATCATGGCGCGTGACGAGGTGGCGTGGGACGCCGCGGAGGGGTTTGGGAACCCCGAAGTTAGGGCGACCACGGGGCCGCCAGCAGAGCCTTCCAAATTTGCCACCGATGAAGATTTGGAGGCGGCCCAAGTGGCGTATTTTGGGCCAGGGTCCGGCCGGGAGGGGAGCGGTATGGCCGTCGGCGTGTGGGACGGCAACAATTCTATGTGGTGGACTCATCCGCGTGGGTTCATCGTACACGAGATTCTGTTGCGGGAGTGTGATTCCGACATGTCGTTTACAGAGTTTGAAATGGAGGTGCTGAATCACCTCAACTGTTGTCCAGCGCAGTTGGCAGCGAACGCCTGGAGGAGTTTGAAATTTGTGCAGTATGCTGCGTGGACAGTGGGCAGGGAGCTCACTGTGAAGTTGTTCTTGTATTGGTTCTCCGTGAAGGCTGGGGACAACGGGCGGGTGAACCTCCAGAGAAAGGGGGGGTGCTCTACCTGGGTTTCCGGCCAGTATAAGTAACTGGAAAAACTGGAAAGACAGATACTTCCCCATAGTGCGCAACAACGTTGAGCGCCCGTGGTGGGTGAGGGAAGAGGATGGGCGCCCGTTATTTCCAGTGGTGTGGTCGGACGCCATCACGGGGACCAGCCCTATTAGGAGAGGGCATCTGAGCGAGGAGGAGCGGCGGACGGATAGGCTGCTAACCTCGTTTTACAAAAATTATGAACAGACATGTAATATTTTAACTAACACTAACATTTACTTTCCTTTTGCATGTGTGACTTGGTTGTTTGGGCTGCGTCTAACGAGTGTGTTATTGGTTTTGCAGCAATGAAAGAGGCGCAGAGGAGGCCGGAAGCCCAGGGCGCCGGAAGCTCGGGCGCGGGTGGCCGGGCGGAGAGGAGTGGCGAGCCGGGGAGGGCGCAGGGCAGAGCCACTGGGGGAATGAGGGCGCCACCAGTTGTGCCAGGGGGAGGCCAAGGGGTGCGGGCCCTTCGTCCCGAGCTCATACGGCGTCTGGGGGCGCGGGGCAGGTGTCGGCAAGCTCGTCGAGGAGGAGGGCGGGGCCACCGATGTTAGCGCCTGGCGGGATGAGGCAGGCGGGGGGCCCGTCTGCGCGGGGGAGGAGGGATGATGGGAGGGGGAAGGGTCCAGCTGAGGGGGAGGAGCCGCCATCGAAGAGGGCGCGCGTTGCCAGCGCAGCAGATCCCGGGATGTTCATCCACTGGGATGACGTAGAGTTGGATCGGTTCATCAAGGTGAGCCATCCAGATGGCGATGGGCCCAGCAATCCGCGGATGGAGATGCCGGACGCCCGGCGAGTCAATGAGGATGGGGAAGCTGAGTTCCCCTATCTACCGGCGCGACCATTCAGCGGGCGGTTTTCAGGAATTGCCTCCGTCCAATCCCTCTACTCCAACGGCACCTACGAGTGGCATGACACTCTGGTAGCCGATGCCTACAAGCGCCCGCCGGCAGATTATGCGGCGCAATTCGGCATGATGGCGGCCGTGGCTAGTCACGCGGCGCAGACGCTGTCCCACAACCTGGCCAAGGAGGTGGCCCGCCTGATGGAGGAGGCCCGAACGGCTGGCGGGGCTGAGCAGCTGAAAGCACTAGAAGCTGCCAGGGACAAGGCGGTGGAGGAGGCTCAGGCCGGGCGGGCCCAAGTGAAGAAGCTGGAGGAGGAGAAGAAGAAGGAGAGGGAGAGGAGGAAGAAGGCGGAGCAGGAGGCGGGTGTGCAGCGGGGAGAGGCTGCGGCCGCCAGAGCAGAGCTGGAGGCATACCGGGCGGGGGAGGCCCAGAGATTAGAGCGCGCGCGCCGAGACGAACGCCGCCAGTCGTATTGGTTTTACCTCCAAGCCACGTCACGTGGGTTCGAGAACTGCCGGAAGCAGTTGAGCTTCTTGAACCCGGGGCAGAACGAGGCGGGCATCGACTATACCTTTGAGTTGTTGCCCGATGGACGAGGCGGGGAGGAGATTCGGATGCGCGCGGATGATGATGAGCCCGGGACGCCGATGCCTGATCTGCCGGAAGATTGGACCATCCACGCGCTGGAGGTTCAGGAAGGGCGGTCCCCTCTCAGACCAGGGGATGAAGGTTATGTGCCCCCGGCGGACGTCCAGAGCACCGCGGGCAATGAGCCGGACGCCGAGCAAATGTTGATCATCCCGGACAGCGGTGGCACGGAGGGCAGCGGCGAGCACGCTCCGGGTGATGGGCCAGTGATTCTGGATGACTAGGTCATCCTGTACTTGTAATCTCGGGGGTGTTCCCCGTTCTGAATTTTTCTGGGCGTGTGTGCCCTCTTTTTTGTTTTTTATATTGTGGATTTGTATGGGGCGTATGTGCCCCTTTAAACAGATTTGGTGGCCAGTCTGGCCTTGATTAATGCAGGCCCTAAGGCCAATTATTTTTGCTTCGATAATTATAACTGCTGTTATTTCATATCTGTTGTGTTTGATATTTGCGCGAGTGTATGTATGTGGGTGTGTGTCCGCCCAACTGAGTTGGCGATCGGACTTTTGGGCTAGCCAGCCAAGAGGTAAGGGACCTGCATGGCGTATGAGCAACTTCTCGGCTCATGGGCGTGCGGAGCGCCAGAAAGAAAGCGTATGGAGGCGTCCCTCCAGCCTTCAGGCTCTTATTTGGAGCGAATATTACGTGTAGTGAGACGTTGTGAGATAGGCTGTGCCTAAGCGAGAGTAATTGAAACAAACGCGAATGTAAATGAATCGAATAAATTCAAGAGAATGCCATAATAATATTGATGAAATATATTGGCGGTCGTTACATAAGGTAGGTAATTGCAACATGTAAAAGCGTACAAGAGATTACATAAATGTGAAAATAGATAAATGAAATCACAGCGTGATATTGTTGACCGTGCGGTCGAGATACTTTCTGAGGCTCGCGACATTCCATGTATTAGGCAGGCGGCGGCCGTCCAAAGTAGAGAGCACGTACGCGCCACCAGGGATAACTCTGGTGACCCGGTATGGTCCTTCCCAGTTGGGATGGAGCTTGCCGTGCGAGCGGTTCAGGCGGTCGTTGGCCACATCGCGAAGAACGAGGTCGCCAACGTCGAAGGATCGATGTTTGACCCTTTTATTGAAGTACTTGGCCATGCGCTCTTTGTAGGCGGCTTGGCGGATGCTGGCGATCTCGCGCACCTCCTCAAGTTCGTCTAGAGCTATCGCTCGACACCCTCGGTTTGCCTTCTCATTGTAGTATAAGACTCTGTCGGAGAGAAAGGCGGTCTCAGCTGGAATCATGGCGGGCGACCCATATGTAAGGGTGTAAGGTGCCTCGCCTGTGGATTCTTGAGGGGTGATACGGTAAGACCAAAGGACGGTTGGGAGTTCGTCCGCCCAGCGGCCTTTGGCGTTGTCGAGCCTGCGCTTCAGCCCATTTAAAATGATGCGGTTGGCGAGCTCGGTTTGGCCGTTGGTCGAGGGATGCTCGACTGAAGTGTTACCGAGGGAGATGTCATACTGGGTGCAGAAATCGCGGAAGGATTCACTGATGAATTGGCGGCCGTTGTCGCTGATGATTCTCTGCGGGACGCCAAAACGTGATAGTATGTTCTGCAAGACGAATGTTTTCATCTGGGCAGAGCTGATTGATGTTACTGGTTCAGCCTCGATCCACTTTGTGAAAAGGTCGATCGCGACGATGAGGAACCGGCGCTGGCCCGTGGCGGTCGGAAACGGCCCGAGGATGTCGATCCCCCATACGTCAAATGGCCAAGGGGATTCCATTGGGCGCATGTCTTCGCCCGGAATATGGATGCGATTGGCGTGCTCCTGGCACTTGTGGCAAGTTTTCACCAGGGCTGTGGCGTCCCGTATGATCGTGGGCCAGTAGTACCCCGAAATGAGCACTTTGCGTTTGAGGGTGGGCGCCGCTTGGTGTGAACCGCAGAGTCCCTCGTGGAGCTCCTCGAGAATGAGGCGGGCGTCGTTTGGCCCTACGCATCTGAGGCAGGGCATGGAGTGACCTCGCCGATAAAGATCATTCCCCCAGAGGAAGTAATGCGCAGCTCGGCGCACCACTTTTCGAGCTTCGTTTCGGTCTGCTGGGAGGGTGCCATCCCGAATGTAGGACATGATGGGCGTGCGCCAATCAGCCGTTGTTGAGATAGCAAGGACCATGGGGCCCTCGATTGATGGGCGTTCTAAGGTAGTGCGGATGATGGAGGAGCGACTCCGAGCATCTGGCTTAGAGGCCAGTTTGGCTAGGGCGTCCGCTCTAGTGTTCTTAGAACGCAAGATGTGTGAGAATTGGGCGGCCCGGATGTGATGGCGCAGGATGTACTTGGCTTTTTCCACGTACTTGAGGATGGTGGGCTCTTTGGCCTCGAAGTCTCCCTTCATGTGACCGACCACCAGCTGGGAGTCGCTATAGACGTGGATGTCCTGGGCGCCCATGCCCACGGCGAGTTCGAGGGCCGCGATGAGCGCCTCGTATTCGGCCTGATTGTTCGTGGCCGGGAAACGTATGTCGATGGCCTGTTCAATGCTGTAACCATCAGGGGATTCAACAATCACGCCCGCGCCACGGAGCTTGGCGGATGAGGCCCCATCGATGTAGAGGTTCCACACGATGAGGGTAGGATTGGCGGGCGTCATCTCTGCGACAAAGTCAGCCAAAGCCTGGCCTTTGATGGCGCGTCGTGGCTCGAAAGACAGGCCGAATTCAGAGAGCTCAATCGACCAATTGACCAGGCGGCCGGCGATGTCGGGCTGGTGGATGATCTGCCTCATAGGGCGGTCGGTGCGAACGATGATCACATACTGTTGGTAATACGGTCGCAGCTTCCTTGTGGAAACAAGGAGGGCGTACACGAGCTTTTCGAGTAGGTGATATCGTGTCTCGGCGCCCGTGAGGACTTTACTTGAGAAGTAAATGGGGCGCTGCTCATCCTTTTCCTCGATGATCAGGACGGAGCTGACTGCCACATCAGTTGCAGCCAAGTAAACGTAGATAGGCTTGCCGGGCGAAGGGGTGGTGAGGATAGGCGGCCTGCTCAGGTACGCCTTCAATTGCTGGAACGCTTCTTCACATTCAGCCGTCCATGTGAAGTTCTTCCCTCCTTTAAGAGTTTTAAAGAAGGGTAAGCACCGGTCGCCCGATCTTGCCAAGAAGCGGTGGAGCGCCGCTATGCGCCCGTTGAGGCGTTGTACCTCCTTTAACGTCTTTGGGGACGCCATGTCAATGATGGCCTGGCACTGGTCCGGGTTGGCCTCTATCCCACGTTGGGAGATCATGAAGCCTAAGAACTTGCCCCCGGCGACCCCGAAAGCGCACTTGGCGGGGTTGAGCCTCAATCGGTAGTGGCGGAGGATCTGGAAGATCTCCTGTAGGTCAACGAGGTGGTCGCCACCAGCCTTCGTCTTGACGACCATGTCGTCAACGTAGACCTCGATGTTTTTCCCGATGTTGTCTTGGAAGAACCTGTCCATCATACGTTGGTACGTGGCGCCCGCGTTCTTCAGGCCGAAGGGCATGACGTTGTAACAGTAGATGCCCTGTTCAGTGATAAAGGCCGTCTTGTCGACGTCCTTGGGATTCATCTTGATCTGATTGTATCCCGAAAAAGCATCAAGGAAGCTCAAGGTGGCGTACCCACAGGTGTTGTCCACCAACTTATCGATGCTGGGGAGTGGGTGAAGGTCCTTGGGGGTCGCCTTGTTAAGGTCTGTGAAGTCCACACACATCCGCCATTTGCCGTTGGGCTTGGGGACAAGGACGACGTTGGACAGCCAGGTGGGGTACTTGGTTTCCCGAATGAACCCGGCCGCCAGCAATTTGTTCACTTCTTCTTTGGCGGCAAGCTGCCGCTCTAGCCCCAGGACGCGTTTCTTCTGAAAGATTCCCGGGCGGTCATCAACATCGAGAGAGTGCATGACCAACTGGGGGTCGACGCCGGGCATGTCCGACGCAGACCATGCGAAAATGTCGCCGTTGGCGAGCAGAAAGTCAGATAGCCTGGCTTGTTCTTGAGCGGGTAAATCCGCAGAGATGCTCACTGTTCTCTCCGGGTGCCCGGGGAAGTGAATTTGGACGAGTGTGTCCGAAGGTTTGGGGCGTGCGCCCTCGACCTAGTACGACAGATAAAATGCGTATAAGTAAAGAGATGTAGTGGAAAATGAGTTCATTGAATAAATGATTTCATTAATCTGATAAAATGGGCGTCCGCCATGTGTAGGTCGGAGCGTACAATTAGAATGACATAAGGGGGGCCTTAAGCATTTTGTAGGAAAGGGAAATAAACATAGACATGAAAATGAAAAACAACTAATCTTAAGGCCGGGCGGCTAATCCACCCACTAGAAGTAGTTGCTAAGTGAAGGAGCGTCAGCCACTGGTGTGGGATACCTCGTCGCGGAGGTCTGTGATCTCTGACGTGCCCATGTCTGTGTCCTCCCCGGCGGGCTCCGGGGGAGGGGAGTCTGGAACCCCTTCCATTAGTCGGCGGGTCTGGTACCCGGGATCGATCATCACGCGAGCCAGGCTTGTGGCATAGCAGCGGCGACCTTCGAGTTGATCTCCCCTTATACTCGCAGTTCCCCAACGTGTAGGGAATTTCATGAGTAGGTGGGCAGTGGAGATCACTGCTCTGAAAGCGTTGAGACTGGAGCGCCCGAGGATTGCGTTGTATGCTGAAGGAGCGGCTACAACGATGAAACTGGCGTACGTAGCTGCCGTCCTGGGCGGGTCGCCATCACCCTCGAGGGTGAGCTTGGTTTCGAGAACCCCTTCGGCGGGCGTCCTTGTCCCAGCGAAGCCAATCAGAGGCTCGTTGAAAGGCTTCAGGGCGCTCAGCGGGATGCCCAGGTGCTCGAAGGCGTGAAAGTAGAGGATGTCCGAGGAGGATCCCTGATCTACCAGCACGCGCCGTACGTCGATTTCGCCTATGCGCGCCGTTATAACCATAGGCTCATCATATTCTACGGGCTTGAGCTCGTCGTGGGTGAAAGTGATAGGCGCGTGGATGTCCTCGTGTGAGCATTTGACGCTCGTGTAATGCATGCACATGATGGAGCGCATGATTTGTTTTCGGTTGTGGGGGGTCTTGTGCATGTGGATTCCCCCAGAGATGGTGTTCACGACGTTGCGGACGGGCGCATCAGAATGCTTCGACCCGCCAGTTCCGCCCTCAGCGACCTTCCTGTTCTTCTGATGGGAGGCGTCCCCATCAGACTCCGGCCGCTTCTTCTGCTTGTACTCGGCCAGGTGGCCGTCTCGGATTAGCTGTTCGATTGCATCCTTCTCGTCTGTAGTGTGGCCATAGCCGGTATGATAACGGCAATGTTTGCTTGTGTCGCGTGGGCGACCGGTCTTTACCGGGAGGGGCCGGGCCACCGGAAAGAACTCAAGGGATCCACAGGCGCGCAGGATCTCTGACCTAGAGACGGTCAGGATGTGGTATGTCGGGAGCTTGCCCGTGAAGGGCGTGCGCTGTGCCCCTGGGGACGAGTTGGAAGAGCGGTCGTGCCTCTTCCACCTTCCATTGCCATTCCCATTGGCGGGCTGAGCCCGGGTGCTGGTCTGGGCGTTCTGCATATCCTTCAACTTGCTGAAGCGGCTCTTGGAGGCAACCTGGTTATCCTCCTTAAGAATAAAATCCCGAACCTGTTTCAGCAGCGCATCAAGGGTCTTGGGGTTGGCGAGCGCCAACTCGTTGGATACGTTGCCCGGGCGTAAGCCCTGCTTGAAAGCGTGGATGGCCACGCTGTCCTCTAAGTCCTCCACCTCGTGGCAGCGCTCGGAGAAGCGCTTAAGGAAATCCCGGAGGCTCTCGCTGGAGCCCTGAATAAGGTCCGCCATGACCGTGGAGGGTTTCTTGTACACAATACTGGTGGCAAAGCGCTTTAGGAAGGCGGCCTCCAGCTCGTCGAAGTTATGTATGGAGTAATCTGGAAGGCGGGCGTGCCAATGAAGTCCTTCTGGACCAAGAGTGGTAGGAAAGAGCTTGCACTTCTTCCCTTCAGTGAGTGAGGCCAGTTGGACGTTTGCATGGAACGCCTTCAAGTGCAGATTTGGGTCTGCAGTTGGCTCGTAGGGTACCATCTTCATGGGCATCTTGAAGCCCTGAGGTACGATATCGCGCTGGATGGATACGGCGAACGGTCCCTTCTGGGGGATGAAGGTGCCCGGCTCGTCTTCGAAGCCAGCAGCAGGTGCGTTTTCTTGGGCCGAGGCGGCCGTGGTGTTACGGCGGCCGGGGTTCGACCCCTGGGGAGTGCTATGAACCGATAGGCTCTGGAATTCACGACGTAGGGATTCTGTCTGTTCCCTCATCATGCTACGAAAGATTGCCATAATGTCCATGGCCTGGAAAGTCGGGCCCGTCGCGCCCAAATCGGCTGGTGGTGCAACCCGAGAGGGCGCTCCCTCTTCTCGATGTTCCTCTTGCTCCTGATTCTCCTGGGAGCCTAGGGCGTGCTCCTGGGAATCAGAGGGTTCGTCCAAGAGCGGATCGCGAGGGGAGTCGCTATCAGCCATAGAAAAGTGGAGATCACCTAGTTCAACAAGGTAAACGTTGGTGAGTTAGCTTTTGTAAAGAAAAAGCAATAGAGGACGAGCGTAAGAGCCCGTAATGTTCAGCAGGTGAGGAGATAGCTCCCCACAGACGGCGCCAATGATAAACTGGAAAATGGCTAGCACTTACCTAGTTCACCGGAGAGGGCTGCGAGAGCCAAGTGTTGAGCAAGAACCTGCAAGAGCTTCACAGGGGGGCCCTGCGAAGTGTTTTCCGACGCTCAAGTTAGTAAGAGAGTAATCAGAGAGTAAGAGAACTTTAGGGTGTAAGAAGTAGCTAACCTTGAACTGGTGAGATGGGCTCTATTTATAGAGCAGGGAGGAGAGAGGTGGTCAGCGTGCGGGGCGGACCACGTACTGGACACGATCTCCACCAGCGAAGATGGTGGAGGCCGAGATTTGCGGAGCAAGGCAATCGTGGGTGATTGCGTGTTGTGTCGCTAGGCGGGCGCCTAGAAACTGGAGATCGTGGGTATGAGCAAGTCAGTAACCCACGATCTCCCGTAGCGTGGATTGCGGAGTGGGGTAGTCGTGGGTGACCACGTGTCATTTGGGGGACGTGCGCCAAGACCCAGGATGGATCACGGCTGCCCCTACTTGTGCTTAGGGCGCCCGATTGACTCGAGGGCGTCTCGCAAGGTGCGGAGAGGAGAAGAGGCCCGGTGCGAGGGCCGTTTAGGCGTACGCCCAGATAGTGATGTATCACGACGGATACCGGATATTTTTTCGAATGGATACGGACGGATATCCTAACTTAGGATATAAATTGTCATCCCTAAACTACACGCACATATACTGTTGGGAATTGTAGGCGCCTAACGCAGCGGAAGCAAAAATA
>QANZ01039675.1:0-11032 GCA_003254925.1 Chamaecrista fasciculata
AATTAAAACAATTTTGAAATTAGTTAGTTATATCTGATTTTCATAATATTTATTATTGGTCCAAAAGAAAATCAATTTTCTTTATTGTTTCATATCTATTTTTCCATAATATTTATTTATTGTCTAAAAGAAAATCAATTTTAAAATTAGTTAGTTATATCTGAATTTCTAATTTTGTTTTTAAACCTTTTGAAATAGCAATATCTTTTTTCATTTAACTTCAACGAAACCTAAAACCACACAGTTTTATTAATTGAATTTGAAGATAACATACTTCAGCAACGGAAAATAAAATATAACGATGAAATTGAAAATATTAAACTGAAATTGAAATATAGTCACCAAAAAGAAATAAAACAATGAAAATGACTACGGAATGATCCTAGTAAAACAAAGTTCAATGAATGCTAAATCTTCCTAAAACTCTCATGATATTCAAATAACTTGGCAGCTCCCCAATTTGAATCAACATGACTGTTCCTAATTAAATCGTCAAAATTAGGAACATACAGCATCCAGTAAACGGTACTGGGTTGAACAGGTACGTTGACGTCTGAGTTCACCGACTGTTTGATGTCGTGGACGATGAATGCTTCGTCAACTAAACAGAAAATTTGTGTAGGATTAATTGAGCATCTCTTTCCACGTATCATATTTAGTCCCACGCCTCCAACTTCAGACGATACTACGAACCTATTATAGTAAGTGATAACTCCCCAATGATCACAAACTGGGTCCACAATAACACCCAACATAGACTTGTAATTAATAATTGTGGATATCCTTCCTTGAATAACATCGGGACAAATAATTCTGGTGAACTCATACTTATTGATATCAAAACAAACAATATAGTTGTTCGGATTCAACGAACTCAGTGGAGCTTGAGACAATAAATAGATGACACCATCAATACAGATATTGTTCGAGTGCTGAACATTCTTAACACAATCCAAAATTCCTAGATGTGTCCACCTCTTGTTCAATGAGTTGTAAACAAACGCCCCTGCTCGACGCCTGTCTTTGAATTCATAAATGAGGAGAATATGGATAAAAGATGGATTTTTGAGATAACCAAGACAAACTTTAAGATAACCTACCAAACAATACATTAAATTTATTAAAAATTGCCGAAACTAAACTTGAAAAAAAAAACATAACATACTTATTAAAAAAGTTTAATAAGGCATACATCTGTATGGCAAACCCATAGGAAGATCTATAGAACGCATTCTCTTAGTGAGAGGATTGCATAGCATGAGGCGTTCGATGAAGTCAGCATAACGGAATTTTAGACATATAATGCCCTCACAGACACCAATCAGTGAGTATTCATCGAGGGAGTGGAACCTTTCGTGATCTAGTGCATCTCTATAAGACGCAGAACCACTCGGCGATTTATAGACATGAATAGTGCGGCAGTACTTATCAAACGACGACTTGTTGCAACAATGTAGCAAAAAATTGTTCGAACGCCTCCAACTTAGTAATTGCAACTTCCGGATATATTCATCTCGTAGACTATCACGCCAGTTCCGTGAAACCAATCTCATGGACCCTAGCCCGCTTGGAGGTACACGCACAATTATTTCAATGATTACATCCATTGGGAAGGTAGGATTACTGAAAAAATCCAACGAATTCATATCTCCAAAATATGTGAAGAATTATATTCCAGGAAACATGTTTAATGAACCACAATCCAGTGATAACTCGATTATATAGTGAAGTAAGGCGGCAAACTCAAAATATCAAAAAATGTTTGATGACTTTTAAAATGGAGGGAAGTAGAAATAAATATCTTGTAAGTGTATAATTTTATTAAATTTGACTCATAAAATATTCTTTAAATTGACAACAAAAGATTCTTATAAAGATTTTACAAATTTAATCAGATATCTACCGGGTTTAAAAAAAAACAAAAAGAATAACAATGGTAGATGTTGATATTTAATTAGCGCTAATCCAAAAAAATTATTTTGAAACTTTTTTGCAAGCTCGTTTCTGGTGATGAAATATTAAATAATGGAAGATGTTGAACAAAAAAACGTTTTGGTAGTCCAATCTAGGGATTTTGTTAATATCATTGAGAAAAAACATTAACACAATATAGGTATTTTGTTAAACAAATTAATTTTCAATAATATTTGAAATTATGAAAAATCTTTTTTCTGAACAAAAAATAATCGGAACCCCCTGTGCAATCCTTCTTGCAGGTTTCAAGTTCCAAAGGTCACAACCATGGCCTCCTCTCAAGGATCGCAGGGAACCCCCTGTGCTTCCTCTTTTGCAGGATCCGACGACTCCAGGCCCCTCGGAGACTGCAACACGTTGGGAACTCAAGGTTAGATTTACACTGATCCAGCTTTGTAGTTTTCACTGGCGCCGACTCGGAGGATTGGAGGCTACCCTCCACTCGGAGGATTGGAGGCTACCCTCCACTCGGAGGATTGCCAGATACCCTCCACTCGGTGGATTGGAGGCTACCCTCCACTCGTAGGATTGCAGGATACCCTCCACTCGGTGGATTGGAGGCTACCCTCCACTCGGAGGATTGCCAGATACCCTCAACTCGGAGGATTTGTGGCAATCCTCCACTCGGAGGATTGCCAGATACCCTCCACTCGGTGGATTGGAGGTTACCCTCCACTCGGAGGATTGCCAGATACACTCCACTCGGTGGATTGGAGGCTGCCCTCCACTCGGAGGATTGGAGGCTACCCTTCACTCGGAGGATTGCCAGATACCCTCCACTCGGTGGCTTGGAGGCTACCCTCCACTCGGAGGATTGCCAGATACCCTCCACTCGGAGGATTGGAGGCTACCCTCCACTCGGAGGATTGCCGGATACCCTCCACTCGGAGGATTGCCGGATACTCTCCACTCGGAGGATTGACAGATACCCTCCACTCGGAGGATTGGAGGCTACCCTCCACTCGGAGGATTGACGAACACTTGGAAGGAAATCCCGATCCCTTCTCCTCGGACACTTCTCCAGGACTGGCGGATGTCTCTTACGCGGATGGTAATTCCGATTGCACTCCTCGGACAACGGGGACACTCCCCTTGCTACACCCCTCGGAGAGCATAGCCGGAGTTACTCCTCGGACGCCGACAACGGGGACACCCCCCTTGCCACACCCCTCGGAGAGCATAGCCGGAGTTACCCCTCGGACGCCGACGACAGGGACACTTCCCTCGGACCTTTTGTTGAATTAACTTTACCTTCAAAAAAGTTTTGGTAGTCCAATCTAGGGATTTTGTTAATATCATTGAGAAAAACCATTAACACAGTATAGGAATTTTGTTAAACAAATTAATTTTCAATAATATTTGAAATTATGAAAAATCTTTTTTCTGAACAAAAAATAATCGGGGTAATTTTTTATGCTGAGCGAAGAATAATCAAAAAGTAATCTAGGAATTTAGTTAAACAGAATTAAACAAAAAATAATCTAGGAATTCTGACGAAAAATAATAAATAGTCTTTATTAAACAAAACATCAACCCAACATAGGAATTTTGTTAATAACATTACGTAAAACACTTTTTTTTGCTGAACAAAAAATAATCAAAATAATTTATTTTTGACATATATAATATCATTACGAAACAAAAACGTTTTGGTGGTCCAATCTAGGAATTTTGTTAACAAAATCTGCTATAAAATAATAATAATATTTCAGAAAATAAAAGTAATTTGAAACAACACATTAGGGGGAAGATTTTTCAAAGATTTTATGATAACTAACATTAACAAAATAAAAAGTGTGAAAATAGAACCAAAAATATCGGTGGTACCCTTACTATCTAGAAAGTTTGTTAACACACTCTGATATAAAATAATAATATTTAATAAGAATACACCATCTTATTAAGAAGAGCCAATAAGAGGGAAGATCTTAAGAGATTTGATTGATAAATAATATTGACAAATTAAAAAGTGTGTTAATAATTAAAAAATAAGCTAATGAAATTGCAGATTATTGAAATATGTGTTCCAAAAAAAATCCCCAAATTTATTTACAATTACATTTAAACTTTTATAAATAGTAAGAAAATACCCCATATGAGAAAAAATGTGAATTATTTCGTAAATCCATTGAGAATTGCAAGAATGCTAAATGCCACATAACTTAATAATTTAATAAGTGAATAATCGTAAGAAACTCCATTTAAATTCTCACATTTCTATCCTAATTTCTCTCTATCTTGCGCTAAATATATGGGCTATATATGAAGCTTCACTCTTATTTCAAACAATAATAAATGTCATGTAATTTCTATTTTAATATGCATTTTTTTCCCTTTTTAATTGTATTGTATCAAAATAAAATATGAATTAATATGAAATTATGGGAAAAAAAATTGATCCTAGATACTTAATAAATCAATTGCAAATGTAGACCACTATTCGAGATAGTTTTGATTTGTCCATTGGATTGTTCACGGATCTTAACAAATCACTTGGAATTTTCCCAAATTTGGATTAAATTTTCTCAAATTTAATAATTGAAAATACCCCATATGAGAATAAATGTGAATTTTTTCATGATATTTATTTATGGTCTTAACGAAAATCAAGCATCGAATTGACTACATAACTATGGTAAACATGCATCAATGGATACTTATTAGGAAAAAACTGCCAAACCTAAAAAAAATAAAATGTCTATGAATTAAACCATGTGGCGTGAAATTCAAATACAAATCTTCTTCCTCTTCCCATTCGGATCTTCAAATGACTCAGTCTCTTCAGAGATCACATGGCAGCAGTCCTCAGATAAATCATGCATACTCCTCTTAGAACTACTTGTTGAATCCTCACCAGACGATATGGTCAGATCCACACTGCCATGACCAGTTTGATCATCAGNACTCCGACAAAAGGATCGTCCGAAGGAGAAGCCTTATCAGTAGACCCTTTCGGAGTAACCACATTAAATTGATCGGCATCCATCAAGCTTTCGCGAAATTCTTTGAACTCATTGGTCTCCAAATTGATTAGTACGCGAGTTGCGTACATGGAATTGGTCAAAACCATCTCCCCCTTGTATTTTTTTACCCGGCACCACTGAACAACGATGATGATCGGACCTTCCCCATAAGTAGTCAAAAATTCCTTAATTTGCACGGCGTATCTACCCCACAGAGTAACAGATGCCTTCGATTTGCTATTTAGAAATATGAATAATTGGGATTAAAAGTAACAATGATAACAACACATCATCAGAATATAGTATTAAATAGATATATGAAGTTTAACCGTACAAATGCAAATAGTCATAGAGTAAATAAACATACTCCCTATCTTGGATTACCATACTAACACGAGTCTTTGACTCGTCACCCGACTGATCCTCCGTGACCCCAAACATTTCAGTTACCACACCAATCACATCTACATTGGTAAAATTATATTATATGATGAATTATATGGCATAAAAATTAAATTAGGAAACATTTATGTGCGTTGTTAAAAACATACCAAAAAGATGTTTCATCTCGAACTCCCTTGACGTAACTGTAGACAATTTCATGAACTGAAAACTGTTGGGAAATCGCCACGCATGTAAAAGCAACGGAAGCGTGTGTAAAACAAAAATTTAAAACCAAGCATAGCGATTTCTTTCCCAATAGATCCGCTATATGAATCTGTATCGGTGTAAGGTCAAGAATTTACCCAAGTCGATGGCTGTTCTTTGCGTTTACGAATTTGAGGAGTCCATTCCGAGTGTGCTCCCTCCACCGGTGATCCACATGAACAGTTTGGTAGATGCCTAGGTGCTAGCCACGTTTACTTCTCTAAGCAAACCGGGAGCCTTATCTACGGTGTTCTTGGGTTCAAGAACACTTCTCGAACTCCAAGATAGAATGGCGCCTTTTAATCAAGAATGGTGTTCTTGATCTCACACACAACTCAACTCACAAAACCTAAAACGATTCTAGGGTTTGCGCCACTTTCTCTCTCTAGAAAGACTAGGGTTGTGTTTTCTCTCACAAACTTTCACCAAGACTCAAAACACTATTGGACTTGTGAACTTTTGTTGGCTAAGTCGAAAATCCCAAGGTATGAGAGTTAGCTATGTTAGTCGACTTATGCTCCTTCATATATATAGGGTTTAGACTTTGATAATTATAATTAGGGTTTCCCAAAAATTAAACAATTATCAAATTATTAAATCGTGAGATTACACTAATATCATGATTTTAGGACTTGAATTCCTAATTATAATATTACCTTAATATTATAATTTGGATCCAAATGCAATCTTGGAGAATCAATTTGGAAGATTCAATCTTCCCAAGGAGATCCTCCCCATGCGCCAAGTCCAACAAACATTTGTTGGAATTTAATAAACTAAAATAACAAACCTAACAATTAGGTAGTTATAACTAATTTGTTATTTTCCAACAATATTGATTTAAGATATTACCCTAATATCTTAATTCAATCTCAAATTCGAATTTCATGCCTTTTATTGAATTAAAATATTACATTAATATTTAATTCAAATAGGCCTAAAATTTCGACTTCCACCTATATATATATAATTATTGAATTAAAATATTACACTAATATCTAATTCAATCATTTGAAATCTAGATTAAATCTTTTGAATTTCAAATCTTCAAGCCATATCTTTAATTAATAAAACATTTCNGCTACGCTCCCTCTGTGATTTCCCAACACATATATCTGTAGATATTTATTTAACACAGTATTTCCTGTCCCAGACAGTCAATTATGTCTTAAACGGTGTCACCAATGTGACCCACGAATTAACCCTAATTCTTGTCCCGAATTGGCATCTTGTTCCTGCTCGTGTGTGACCCAGCAGGCCCCACGTGAAGTTGGCAGCAAGTCATCCCTATGACTTACAAGTCGAGAGCGGACTCTAGCAAGCCATCACGACTACCCAAGACACGTGAGTTATCGTTTAACGCCGAAACGACTTAACCTCAGTACCACCTTTGTCAAATTCCCTTTTTGTCCTACGATATTCCGGTAATGGATCAGGCATGGGAAAGTCATCCAAAATCCATACCTCCAACTTTCTCGATTCCTTGAGTAAGTCCCAATTTTTAGTGTGGCCACACATTCCTTAGACAGACTCATCGAGGGGCCCAGTAGAATATCTCCCATCTCCATGAGGGACAAAATTCCATCTTGGTCAACCATATTCCTCAGCACGGCAATCAACCAAACCCGTACTTAGCCCTTATGGCTACCCTGCTACGGGCAACATTAGACTAAGCCAAAGTCTGACAACTACAACGCCGGAATGATGAAGACCTCAGGTCTTGAGGGCATCGTGACAGGTGTACCAGGAGAAACTAGCTAATGACTTAAACCATGTAGGATTCTCCGGGTCAGTCCAGCAACTCGTAACTCCTTACGTAATTGCACCATGACTCTCGTGAGAGCATCTAGTGCATGCATCCCTATGCACCGAGGTCATGCTGGTCTTAGTTCAATTCAAGTTCCCACTCGAATGATCGACCAGGGACATTTTTAGATTAATTATCTTATAATTAATCACGGACTGTTATCACAGTAAACATGCTAATAATGTGACAACCATTAATTTATCTCTATAAATTAATTGATATGTTCACAACATATCTTTAAGGTGATTGGCTCTAGGGCATAATCTCCATCAAACTCCCACTTGCACTAGGTACAATCATTAATCAAACTGTTCCTAACACTTAGGAACATCCATTAATGTGTCTAATTCCCACTTGACATTACATAATACTTATGTAAGACCTGTGCTGGGGTTTCTTTCAGAGGATTTGGCAAAATGTCCTCGACTGCTATGTTTTCATATCTAAATATCACCATCTCTAGGTGATCTTGTCTGAGTGCTTATCACTGTCGGAACATCAGTGGGGAACTCCTTCCCTCTTGGTGTCTTCGTGTCCCACAGGATGACCACCAAGTGTACTTCAGACACTTGTTTTACAGTCTGCGTCCCTACGCGACTAACCCATTCTTTGTAGAATCAGTAATCGTACTCTGCTTGGAACCATTCCAACTTTACAATTACTATGTTCAGGGAATACATTTGACTGCGATCAATCTTGGCTGGCTTGAATAATGGGCTTTGTGTAACACTTTACACTAATTCTTCCATAAACCAAGAATTTGTCCTTAGTACTTCATAAGTACTTAAGGACCCTAATGACAGCTTCCCGGGGACCTCAACAGGGTCACAGCTCATCATTCTCAAGGCAAGGGTCATATTGAGTCTGGTACAACATGATGGATCCTTTTGCCTAAGCATAAGGGATGCCAGTCATGTGTCCTTGCTCATCATATGTTTCAGGAAACACTGACTCTTGCTAAGGACCAAAACTGATTCATCGGCATGAATCTCTTCTTGAAATCTCGCATACTGAACTCCTTCAGTATCTTATCCAAGAATGCATACTTGACTCAATTCAAGAAGTCTCCAAGATCTATCACCATAGATTCTTGTTGCCTACACCTTAGGCCACTCCTTACCTTCATCGAGAGTGATTTACTCATCTAGGATTCACAATCCTCAAGATAGTAATATCACTTTCGACTAGCGATATGTCGGTGACATATCGCACCAAGAATTCAATCGCGCTCCCACTAACCTTATTGGAAACATAGGACCCATCAAGGTTTTGAAAGAAGTCAAACCCTTTTGACATCATTTCCAAAGCAATGATAAAAGTTTCTCGATAGGTGGCGGGCTCACCACGCTCCTAGAGCAACACATCCCTGCTCTCAATAACCAAAGATCCCTATCTTTGAAGTTGAGAACGTGTTCTATCAGAACTTCGTTGTCCTTATGTTTTAGACGAGCTTCCACAACTCCTTGCGGATCTTCTCTAATTTTCGTCTACGCCACTCAAGTATCTTGTGGATCTTGAACTCTTTCAAGATTTATCTCGCTCCCACTGTTTCTTTTGGAAACAAAGAATTCCTTTCTAAAAGGCATTCACCTCTGACTTACAAACCCTTTTGTAATCAGGTGGGTAGTTTGACTTGATACCCCTTGCGCGTTCTCTTAGGGTATCCCACAAGCATATGCTTTGAGGGTTTTTGAAGACAGTTTATAATCTGACCTTGGTTCACTATAAACTCTGAAGTCTTCAAAATTGAGACAAATCATTTATGGGACTCTTCCCATACCATATCACATATGGCGTCTCTTAGACGAAATGGTTAAGTGTGAAGTCAACAGCTTCTAGAGCACACCCTTTAGAGGTTGGTAAAAAGATCAATTGGATTCATCATAGATCAAACCTTATCCCATAGGGTTTGATACTTTTCCTCAAAACTCCATCTCTATGGATTTTAGGAAGAGCAAGTTGTGAGACCATCTCACAACTTCTAGGATGTTTAAATTTATATCTTGACTCAAATCTTTGTTCCCTCGATCAAATCGAGTAACTTGATTTTCTTGTCAAGTTAATTCTCTACTTCCTCTTGAAATCTCTATTTCAAAAGATCTCTTGACTTGTGTTTCAAAAGGTAGCCGTAGACCTAGCCTTTTGAAGCGGTTTAGTAAGAGTCATTACCTTTAGCTCAGCTACTTATGGGTCCTCATACATCAACTATGTATATTTCCCACTGAGTCAGACATTCCATCACTTGTGGTCAGTAAAGGAATATCACTTGTCATTTTTCCATTTTAAACAAGACTTGCAAGCATCATATGATTCATAATCATGTGAGCTTTAGAAGTTCATCTATATGAAGCTTCTCAAGGCACTTCTCATTTATATGGCAATAACGACAATTGCTAAAAGCGTATAGGATTAGATTCTCTTAAACTTAATCCTTTCTTGTATCGATGTTATTAATATTGTTATTGTTTCTAATTTAAGACATAATGATTTTGCAAATCACATAAGCAAACAACATTACTTTATTAAAGAAGAAACCAATTTCTTTAAACGTTTACACATAAAATCTTCCTTATCTCTATAAGGAGAAAATAATGTTCAAAACTTTCAAGAATAACAATAAACTAGCCATAGAGGCTATCCAAGCTCTCATGGTCCTTCAGTAGCATTGGCAGCAACCTTTGCTCCATTGTCCACTTCCATGTCCATATCGCTTACGTCCTCGTTTTCTACTGTCTCTGAAGACCCTGCACATCAAATGTGAGAACCACATATCGTATCCAATACTTTAGTGGTTAAGTAGAAAAGAAGATTAACAAAGATACCTGAAGTAGAGGCTTGAACGCACTTCTTCTTTTGATCTTCCCAGTAGTATTTGCACTTTCTCATCGCGTGTCCTGACACTTGACAGAAAGCACAAGATACTTCCTCTGAGGGCTTTGCCTTCTTGGCAGGTGATTGATTAGGGTCGTCCTCTGGCTTGGTCTCACCATCCAGCTCAATTCCCTTCATCTTTTCTTTGCCCTTTAATTTCCTTTCCCTCTTCTGAATCAGGGATGCCTCAACTGATTTGAGCATTCCTTGCAACTCAGAAACTGTCTTCTCTGTTCCTCTCCTATAGTAGCTTTTGACAAACGAGTCATAGCTCTTAGGTAGTGAGCACAGGATTATGCCTGCGGCAATCTCTTGTTGAACAGGGAATCCCAGCCTTTGAAGATGATCTAGGTACCCTCTCATGTGAGTGACATGGTAACCAACAGAATCACCATCAGCCATTTTGCAAGATATAAGAGCTTTCGTGGTCTCATATCTATCTTGTCTGATTTGATAGCGAAACATTTCCTTGAGACGCATAATCATCTCATACGACATCAAATCATCCAAGCCTTCATGAAGCTCTGGAATCATTGTGTTTATCATCAGACAAGAGACCTCCAGCGAGTCGTCGAAGTGCTTCTCATAAGCCCTCCACTCAGCTCCTAGAGCGCCCTTGGCAAGCTCATTAGGGATAGGTTTGTCCAGAACATACAGTTTCCTCTCATGGGTGAGAACAATTCTCAGATTACGAAACCAATCGAGGAAGTTCGTTCTGTTCAGCTTATCCTTGTTGGAGATTGTGCCCTAGGGCCAATCATTTTATTTG
>QANZ01039678.1:4295-56312 GCA_003254925.1 Chamaecrista fasciculata
ACGACTCTCTCTCTCTAAAAGTATTCAAACTCTCCAGCTTTCTCTCACTAACTTAAGCATCGGAGAAGAATCGCAGGGAACCCCCTGTGCATTCTCGTTTGCAGGTTCCGACGACCCCCACTGGCCGGAAGCTGCCTTCTACTGTGAACTCAAGGTTAGATTTATCCTAATCCAGCTTTGTAGTTTTCAGTTCTATTAATACCAGAAACTAAACTATAACATAAAAGAGGTCACCGACCCACAAGCCATAAGTCCACATGTCACATGTGCAATTATATACACAATTTCTTCTTAGTGGCATTCCATGCACATAGCCACATACACACTATAGTATAATAGTATATTGCACTTCTTTATCTTCCGTCCAAGGTTTGAATTCCTGTTGTCTTGGAGGATATCTCTAAAAGATGAAAATAAACAAATCTTGCCACCTTTTCAACTTTAATTTTACTCCATTTGGGGGAGGTAGGGATGTGTACAAGAAATACATTTTAAAATTTCTCAATCCTAATATGTCTAACTACAACGGTAATCCAAGCAATTGGTTAGATGGGTAGATGGATAAAAAAGATCTCTGGTCATAACAAAAAATATTATGAATAATCCTGGTTCTTTCAAACCAGCCATGTACATATGAATGAAGTTCTGATTGACTCTGAAGCAAACTCTAGCAAAAGCATCATATGTAAATATGTAATTAGTAATTAATCAGCCTCCCTGCCAGTCCAATAATCCCCATACCTCTGCTTTCATTTTTCCACTTCCAGAATTGAAAATTCCTATCTATTGATTGATCTTATATATATATATGCAACAAACAATTACAATTAGAAATGCAGCTAAAGCTAAAGAAAGAGCCTAATCATAAGAGAAGAGGGTGTTTGTTGATAGTAGGAGATTGATTGAGAGGTACAGATGAAGAAGTTGTTCTTCTCATCTTATAAGTTTCTTCATATTTAGCAGATAAAGCATCAAAGAGAATGCCAGCTCCTACACCCACAGCCAAATCAATGGTGTAATGTCCTCTCGTCCCTAACAACCTCACTGCCTGAAGCACATTCAGAACATCAAACGTCCATGCCAGCTCCCACCTCTGCATCCTCCTCATGTCAAGAGACGCTATCACCGATCCTGCCACGTGTCCCGAGAAGAACAGGAAGAATGACACATTCCCCACCGGAAAATCCACCCCTGAACCCAGAAATCCCTGTTTTCCAACCATTCATAATCATATTCAGCCACATTGATTGATTAACCATTAAACAAACTCCAATTGTTCAAAATCAGAGAAATCACTAAACAAAACGCATATTTAGCCATATTTAGCCACATTGATTGATTAACCATTAAACAAACTCAAATTGTTCAAAATCAGTGAAATCATGAAACAAAACGCATCTCTATTTTTCTAATTACTGATTAAATTGCTTTGAGTTTTGGTTTACCTCAGGTAATGGCAGCTGCGTGGAGTAACCTAGAACACCACGGCACGTGAACATGAACAGAGCCGCGATTGTGGATCTTGGCCGTCCTTCAATTAACCATGTCCATAAGATATAGCATGTTTGCATTCCGACGAAAACCTAATCAATAAATATTTCACAAGATCGATCTCCTTACATTATTGTTTCAACCATTCAATAATCAATAGTATCATTCCGATTGATTCTTCTTTCACTACAATGTCGTTTAACCGATAGATCTGAGAAAAAAATTAGGGGAAAAACGAAATGCGTACCGTGTTGAGGCCGGCGAGGAGAGTATTGAGCTCCGGCGACGACTGAAGGAGGCGGTGAAGAGGACGAGTAGCGAGGAACCCTAAATCGAACGGCGGCGACGACGACGGCACCATCCGGAGCGTGTATTCCACGGCCATGAAAAACAGCAAGCAAATCGCGAAGAAGCAAGGTATCCAATGGAATCTCGCCACGTGTACCACATCCGCAACCGTCCATTGCAAAAACGACGCCTGATTGATATTGTACAAGCTACTACTTTTCTTCTTCGTCATTTCGCCGTCGCGATCTCCTCCGCCGTTAACGACGGCGTTAACAGATTCCGGCTGGTTTTTGTTTCTGCGCTTGACGACGCCGGCGGTTGCGGTGGTCGTCGACGTCGGTGTGATGGCGGAAAGTGGATAGGCGTTAACGGCGTTGATAGCCATTGAAGAAGAAGAAGGAGATTTTGAGAAATGCCATAGCGAAAAAGCGAGGAATGCTTTAAATGGTGAAAATGGCGGAGTCTCCAAAGATTAGGTGGGAAATTGGAATCAAGAATTTTATTTTGGGGGGTAGAAATTGAAATTTGGGAAAATAGGAGAAGTGTTGAAAGAAACTGAAAAAGGAAAATGGGGCTCACGCGGATTTGATTCTCTGTGTACCCTGATTCTTGTTCTGGCTCTAAGCGAGACTCTCTCCTTGCATATTTATTACTTCTTGTACATGTCGAACAACATCAAAGAGAAAAATTGGCACATTCATAATTTATTCATGAATAAACTAATAATTTTTTCTCTAAAAAATTACCGGATTCACACCTCCATCGCTAAAAAAATCAAAATAATATATTAATTAATTTTTTATATAGAATAAATAGTATTCCATCTGATTTTGAATATCTATTTTTACGGAGAACTTTTTTTATTCTAAAATATTTTATGTTTTACAAATTCAAAAGAACATTAATTATTTTTTTACCATCTTATCCTTATTAAATATAGTAGAGTCATCAAAACTATTATTGACTTAGTGTGAGTAACTAGAAGTAATTTAATAGGGATAGTTTAATCTTTTTATCTCATTTTTTTTATTTTAATTGAGCTAATCATTTCCTTAAACATCATATATACAGCACCGAGTGAGTATATCATTTTAATCTTTTATAGACTAAAAATATATTGTTTTGATCTTTCAAATATTAAATTGTAAATTTTAATTTTTGAGAAACTAAATTGTCAACTAAATAATTTTTAAGGAACCAAATTATTAATTTACTCGGATGTGGGTAAAATTATAATTAAATCAAAGGGCTAGAAAAAAAAAAGTTTCTTTAGAAGAATGTCACTTTTTCAACCGTTGTATGCTTCTTTTTTTTTCATTAACAAAAACAATAAAATACTCAGGCCAAAAAAACACAAATCAGATTATTTAGGATTAGGACTTTGAATTTTGAACAACTCAAACTCCCAACATCTTGGTCCCTAACTTTTTGTTTTACTAATATTGTCTTTTGTAGTTAAGTCGTTAGGGGTTTTATATAAGTTTTACATTAATTTCCAATTTCATCCCAAAATTAGTTTACCATTGATTTTATTTAGGAAGTTTCATATTTTAAACGATTTTATTTTTATATTAATTTCATTCAATGAACTATCGACAAATTACATATAACCAAGCTTATTAAAACCGGACCGGGCGGTCCGACCGGTTGGACCGCGACTCGGTCGCCAGTCCGGTCCGAGTTGAAGGACAAACCGTCTGTGCAGAGAACCGGCAAAGAACCGGGCTTGAACCGCCAAAACCGGTAAGAACCGGCGGTTTGAGGGGTTCAGCCGGTTCAGTTTTTTTTTTTTTTTTGCCTTCACTTGCCCAAAACGAAGTCGTTTTGGATCTGAATTTAAAAAAAAAAAATCGATTTAGGGTTTGTTTAGGCCGCTGCGATTTAGTTCCTTCTTCTTCCCTCCTCAATTTTTCATTTTGGTCGTTGCGAATCCTGCGATTTCCTACTTCTTCTTCGTCGTCGTCTGTGTTCGCCGTCGTCTCACCCTTCGTCATCGTCTCACTCTTCGCCGTCGTCTCACTGTTCGTCGTCGTCTCCTCGCCACTGCGTCGTTCGTCTCCTCTTCGCCACAGGTATTTGGGATCTTCTTCGTATTACTGGCTGCTCTGATTTCAAATTCGTCTTCCATGTTGTGTACGTAGGGTGCTGTTTTGCACTGTGTTTTGTTACCAAATGTGAATGGTAACCTAAATTGTAGTTCAGGTAAAAAAAAAACCTAAATTGTAGCTGTTTCTAATTAATAGGGTCCATGTTATTTGTTTATTTTCTTTTTGTGATTTATTTTCTCCCTATAATTTGGTGTGATTGTGGTTTATTTCCTTCTTGTATTTAGCTTAATTGTGATTTATTTCCTTATTGATTAATTTCCTTATTGTGTTTATTTGACTATGTTTATGTTATAATGAATTTAATTATGACATATTAAATATAAATTTTATTACATATAGAAATTTTCTTAATTATGATTAGTAATTTATTATTTTGTTGGTCTATTATTTATTAATTAATTAATATATAAACGGTCCGACCCCGGTTGAACCATTGAACCTTGAACCGCTACTTCAACTGGTTCAATATCCGGTCCGGCTTTAATAACCTTGCATATAACATATGATATATAATATAAAATTATTCAAAAAAAACCTTAAATCTTGACTCATATAAAAATTATACTAAATTTATTGTTAATTTTTAAAATATAATCAATGTAAATGAAAAAATCAATAACAACTTAAGATTTTGAAGACAAAAATTGATAGTAAATAAATTTTGAGAGTGAAATTAAAAATTGATATAAGATTTTTTAAAAAAAAAAATTCCAAGTTGTTATTTAATTTGTCAACCAAATTTTAAATGAAGAATTGTCGAATTTCAAATTTGAGCTTTTAAGAACAAGTTTCTGAAACGTGGTGTAACATATGTCCATTAATGAAAATACATGAAAGAGGTAATTTATTGGCAGAAAAGGAATTACTTAGAAGAGAGTCCATTGTAGACTATAGAAAGCAAAAATGAAGAATGAAGTCTAGATTTTTTTGGGTTTGATATGATGAGAATAGTGTCATTGACGCAAGTTTTTGTTGGGAAAGAAAAAGTGAAGCATAGGTATATTATATTCTAAAGCCATGACATGGGCTTTCCCTTTTGAATAATCAAGAGTCAAGGCCATGCTTCCACAGACCACAGCTAAATTATTAAGTTGATAATAATTACACGCATTATTTTTGCATCACCGGCTAAATAATTACACACATTTTACGTAAAAATTATAAAAAAACTAATAAATATATATATATATATCTTTTGTTTCTTTTAAAAGATTAAAATATATACAATAAGGGCAAAACTTATATCATTTTCCCTACATTCTTATTATGAAGTTCTCCGATTAACATTTGACACGTGGCAAAAATTTTATATATGACCAATCATGATAGAGAGAGAATATTAAACACCACTTTTTGCATGATCAATCATTGAACAGAGAGAATGTAATCAAGATTTGTAATTAGTGTAACTTGATAGCAAAAATATAAGGAACTTGATATAAGTTTTATCCTTTCAATAATAACTCGATAATCTTTTAGTATATATGGAGTTATATATGTGTGTTATTATAGTCACATATGTGGTTTTGCATTACTTGTTATCAATAACAACCAAAATAAGATGTGGTCTCCGATGACCAAACATCTTAACAATGTGATTATGCTTTTAACTTTTACGTGATTCATTCTACGTTTTTGAGGAGTAGAGTCTACAAGTTAAACGTTATATATAATTAGTTTTTGGTAAAATACCCTTTCATGCCCCTAACGTTCGCGGTGATTTTTAGTTATGTCCCTAACGTTTTATTTGTGTCAGTTGTGCCCCCAATGTGAAACGTTAGTTTCAATTATGCCCCAAATTTTACTTGTGTGTCAATTTTTTGTTCTGAATTTAATGTGGCAAGATGACTGGATAAATAAAATATCACTGATTTATTTTTTATCCACCATGGCATTTCCTACGTGGATTTACATTCTCTAAACCAAAAAATTATTACCTTAAAATTTTTTTGACATGTTCATCTTCATCTTCGCAAGCCTTATACCACGTAGGAAATGCCATGGTGGATAAAAAATAAATCAGGAATGTTTTATTTATCCAGTCATCTTGCCACATATTCAATTCAGAACAAAAAATTGACACACAAGTAAAAAAAATGACACATCAGCATTGAGTCAAAATTGGGGGTATAATTGAAACTAACGTTTCACATTGGGGGCACAACTGATACAAATGAAATATTAGGGGCATAACTGAAAATCACCGCAAACGTTAAGGGCACGAAATGGTCTCATGCCTTAGTTTTTTAATCACCAGGTTAAACATATTTTTGAGTTTAAAAGATTGAGGAAGTACTGAGGAAGTACTAAAAATAATAAGTTTGATAAACTTATATTTTATTAACTATCACTATTTAATAATTTTAATTTTAAATATAAAATAATATTTTTTTTAATGATTAAATAAAGGAAAGAAGATGTTAGAAGTTAGAACCATTAATTAATATACGCAATTTTCATTCCCTAGCTGATGTTCGATGGTTTCCAAGAAATGCCATAGCTGCATCCGGCAACATTATATTAGTCAAATCAAAGAAGGAAAACATGCTGTGCCAAGATTCTTAATTAATTAGTACTAATTAATTGTTTTTTTTTCATTTTTTCTGAAAATGTAGATCTAATATCTTGGAATTTACATTTAAGTATTTAATTAGTTGTAACTTGTAAGCAAATATTCTAGTAGCATATATGTTTTTTTTCCTCACCTTTGAATATTCTAGTAACATAAATTTCAGATCCTTCGTGGAATTCGAGCCTTTTGTGTGAAGTACTGCACAAGAATTGATCAAATGCATGAAAGTAAACCCAACAACCATCATTGATATATATATATATATACTATATTATATGTGAGGATATGGTGGATCAAAAGTAATTTAATAAAAAATTATAAAGAAAAATTAACATATGAATATATAATCTGAGAGAGAAAGTCTTGTGGGTATGTAATGGGAGAGCGAAGTAGTGAATGAGATTAACTTCTCACAATTTTAAACTAATAAACTTACAATAAAAATTAAAAAAAAATTAAATGTTACTATAAAATATAAAACTATAATTTTTTATTTTAAAATTATAATAACTATTAAACTTAAATTAATATTTGCATGCCCGTTAGGACATGCAAAGCACCCTAGTATATATACATATATCTCTATAACATTAGAAAATTCCATCGCCACACGAAAAATAATAATAGCAAAAACATATTTTTCGTAAGGAAACTTTATCTTAAATTTTAATTCCGCCTTCAAAATGTGTTTACTATTAATTTTTCTCTAAAATTTTATATTTTAGTCAATTTTATCATTTGTTCTTATTTTATCTAATAAATTAATGAGAAACTTCATATATATGACTTATTAATGAAATATAGTATTATGAAGAAAAACTAAAATTTTAACTCGACTAAAAGTCTATTTTGGTCTCTTACATATTACCTTTTTTTCAATTCGATACTCCTTAATTTTTTTTTAATTTGGTCCCCCACAAATGTTTTTGTTATCAAAGTTAGTCCCTCAATCTAATTTTTAATGGAATTGGTGATGTGGCACTTTTAGATAATGACACAAAGTCAGTTCCTCCATCATCAATTCATCATTTAACAGTGTACATCATCAACTCCGTTAAAAATTAGATGGAGGGACTAACGAAAAAAATTGTGAAGGACTAAATTGAGAAAGAAAATTTAAAGATAACCAAAGTAAGAAAAATGTAATATGTGAGGGACCAAAATAGGGTTTTAGTCATTTTAACTCATTAAAAATCATAATAACAATAGGTAAAGAAGACAAAAATGTAAAACTTCATATCCAAAATTGATACTAAACAACCGACAAGTGTTTGGTGTAATGGCTAGGCGAGCTACATCCTTGGGAGAAGACCAAAGTTCGATCCCTGGAGTCGACATTGTTGGGAGGGCTTTGGTCATTTCGTCTCTGAGGCTCGAATGGGATTAGTCTTCGCCTAGACCGTTACACGGATAGGCGAGAGATACCCGTGACTTAACCAAAAAAAAATTGATACTAAACAAACTTTAAAGACCACAAAATTAAAAGTTCATATAAAGCTCATGAGAAAAAAAAAAGACACTAATAATTAAGGGTCAAATTGTAAATTTGATCTCATATCTTTTGCTCAGTTCCTAATTTGGTCATATATCTTTTTTTTGTTGCAATTTTGGTCTCGTATCTTTGCAAAAGATCTCAATTTGGTCTCATATTTTTGATCAAGTTGCAGAACTTGTCTCATATCTTTACAAAATGATCAATCGTTAGTTGATAACGATTGATCTTTTTGCAAATATATAGGACCACTTCTGTACCTGACTCAAAGATATGAGATCAAATTTGTAAGTTGTAACAAAAAAAAATATGGGATCAAATTGGGAGTGGCCCAAAGATATGAGACAAAAGATACAACAAAAAAGAATATATGGGACTAAAATGGGACTTTGGCATAATTAAGGGTTACAATAAACAAGAGACATACATGTATATATGGTTATTCTATGCGCCAGCGAGTACAGCAATAGATTCCAAGCCAACCCATGTGATGTGGATATTAAAATAAAAGGTATCCACATATGAATGCATATATATGTGCACAAAATTGAAATCACACATTCAGATTCTTCAATCCATTCTACTGTACATATAAGAAGGATCATATATTGATGGATATAGGCATATAGCACTATACTGACAACACACGCAGATCCACTCACATTCCCAAATTTATTAAATAAAAACGACTAATATGTGAAACTCACATTCTTTTTTTTTTTTTTTTGGCCTGAAATACTCATTCATTCAAAACAAAAGAGAGAATACATCATCCAACACCGTCTCTAACAGTGGCAATGTCAGACTCTAAAATGGAAACCAGCGAGGGTGGGGGGTTCAAAACCCATCCTAAAGGACCCAACCTCGTTCCCGAATGTTTGGCAAGCCAATCCGCCGCCAAATTAGCACTCCTAGGGACCCATCTAACAGAGAAACTAGGAGAAGAACTAGCTAGATGCCTAATATCATCAAGGATAGGAGCACATCTCCAATCCACCGAAACATCAAAACTATTAACAGAGTTAACAAGAGCAGAACAGTCAGACTCAAAAGAACAAGAAGACAGTTCTAAATTTCTAGCTATAATCAGACCATGTCTAAGAGCTAAGGCCTCCACCATGAGAGAAGAGGCTGCATTTACTTTGAAGGAAAGACCATCAAGCATCTTCCCATTACTGTCTCTGATAATGATTCCAACACCAGAGTCACCTCCTGCAACGAAAGAGCCGTCCACATTTATCTTCAAATCATTACCAACGGGGGCCATCCAGAACCTGTCACCAACATTCAAAGCCGCAGCAGAAGGATGCTGAACATCAAGCCAGCCATTAATGCGCCAAAATTCCTCCACCCCACTAGCTGCAGCAGACATGATATTCACAGGAAAGAAGGCATGATTTTCAAATACAAGAGAGCATCTCCCTTTCCATATACACCAACAAGTCATTCCCATAAAAGCTTTGTAAAACTCGGGTATAGTGGCATTTGATAAAAAATCGTAACACCAAAAATCAAACCTACTAATATCCGAATCCCTAACCTTTAGAGAGAGTGGTCCACTGAACCACACAGCTTTAGCGCCCTCACAAAGAAGTAAAAGGTGTTCAACAGTCTCAACATGGGAACAACAGCAAGGACAAACCTGAGATATAGAGCACTTCCTACGCCATAATTGCTCCTTAGTAGGCAAAGCATTCACCGACGCCCTCCAGAGAAAATGCTTGACCTTGTTGGGAACCTTCAGGGACCAAATATGCTTCCAAAGACCCGTAGGGGCAGAGTAGGAAGAACTGGGCAGAGTCGGGTGATGCACAGAAGAAGAATTTTTAGCAACCTGATAACCCGACTTCACCGTGTATTCTCCATTTTTAGAGTAAGCCCATCTCAGCGTATCAGGTTTCCTTCTCAAAGGAAATTGGACTTTCTTAATGGCTTCAATCTCTTCCTTAGTAAGCCAACGATCAGCTGAAGAGAGCTCCCAGGTGTCATTAAAGATGAACTCACCAACCAAAGCATCTTCCATTACTTCAGTAGGGGCGCCAGACAACAGCTTGAACCCCTCAAGATCAGGTATCCACGGATCCTTCCAGAATCTAACACTACAACCATCGCCAATGTTCCAACAAAGCCCATTAGAAAGAACTTCCCTTCCACTAAGAATACTAGACCAAGCCCAAGAGGCTCTCGGTCCCTTACTAGCTTCCAAAAAGCTTGAGTTTGGGAAGTAAACAGCTTTCAAGACCCTCACCCACAAGTCCTCCGGATTGTTCAGAATCCGCCAACCAATCTTTGCAAGAAGAGCCCGATTGAAACTATTAAAATCTTTAAAACCCAGACCCCCATCTTTCTTTGGCTTAGATAGATGATTCCAAGCCTTCCAATGGATCTTCCCCTCCATCTCCTTTTGACCCCACCAGAAATTAGCCACAATGCTATCAAGCTCCTGACAAGTTTTTTTCGGGAAGAGAAAACACATCATAGGAAAGGTTGGAATTGCATTAGCCACTGACTTAATCAACACCTCACGGCCAGCTTGAGAGAGAAGAGCCTGCTTCCAACCCGAGACCTTGCTACAAACTTTGTCCCTCACAAAGGCGAGGGCTTCCGCCTTTGATCTACCCCACAAAACAGGAAGACCAAGATACTTCCCAGGAGAATCAGCCACATCAATATTCATCAGTGCACTTAAACTGCTCATGACATCCTCAGGGGTGTTAGGGGAGAAGAACAAACACAATTTATCAAAATTAATACGCTGTCCCGAGGCCCTGCAGTAGTCATCAATAATCTTTGTCATCTTTAAACAGTTTTCTCTCTCTGCTTTGAGGAATAAGATCGAGTCATCAGCAAAAAAACAGTGAGAGATAATCGGGCAAGTGCGTGCCAAACTAATACCAGTCAGATCCCCCAGATTCACAGCATCATTTATCATTTTGGAGAAGACATCTGCAACAATGATGAATAAATAAGGCGAGAGAGGATCCCCCTGACTCACATTCTTATTTCATTGTCTTTCACTCAAATATGTACTTTCAAGTTTTAATGGACTGGACCACATACTGTGTATGTTTGGCATTGCATCCCTGGAGTTGAAAGATTCAGAAGATACTAATGATCATTTATTATATTGGTTAAATTTTTTTAAAAAGTAAATTAATTATTTATTCTTTAAAAAAAATCATATGTCACAATTTAAGTTTTTTAAGTTAAAATTGTGGAGTTAATTTTCAGTAATACTAATACACATCACAATTACAATTACTTTAGTCTTGGCCAAAACCTCAAATTGGTCCCTATATATTGTATGGGGTGAATTTCAAATTGGCCCCAATTGGCCCCAATTGGCCCCTTATGTTCATTTGTTTCAAATTGGTCCTACATATTTTTATAATTTCTCAAATTAGTCTAGAAAATAATGAATGTGGTCATATCTCTCTCGTTTTAAGTTCAAATGCGACAAATTCAGAGTTACCAGTTTCTTTTGATGAGTACTTTGGAATCATCAACAAACAAGGTCAAATCAAGTCTCAAATGTGAATAACTCGTTTCACAGTCAAACAAGTGAAGTTAGTCATATTTCTCTCATTTTAAATTCGAAACTGCGTGTCAACTCTTGAAAAGTTCTTTCTCTACCTAGTTGATGAAACCGTTAACAAATGAGGTCAAATCATGTATAGAAAGTAAGTTTATGACCATTTGACAAATTATGAAAACATGTAGAACTAATATGAAATAAATAAAACATAATGGACCAAATTGAAATTCACATCATGTATAAAGGACAGTTAAGAGTTTGGCCTTTAATTTTTTGTTAAGATATTAATTGAAATTTAACATTAAATATATTTTTTTAACATGAATCGATAAAAAGAAATATAAGAACAAAAATTGTCACTAAATTTTAAATATATATATATATATATATATATCCAAAGACATCTGATAAAACGAAAAATCATTAATTTATTCTTTTGTTACGAGACAAAATTCTCTTAAGAGATGTATCTTGCATAAAATAGATAAACTTCAATAAATAAGAATCTTGCAATTTCAGAGGATTCTGTTATGGAATACTGAAATATAAGAAATTCAAATAAGTGAACACAAAACAGAGGAGCCTTATTCCAGATGGATCAAAATTTCTATATTTGGAGATTTTAAGCTCCTCTTGAAATGAAATTTAAAGAAAATTTTATAGGCCCAGATTTAGAAGAAAAAGAAAAGATAATAATAGGGTAAAATTTTCGTCTTCAAAAACCAACTGTCAATTCGTTCAATGTTCAGGCCAAAAAAAAAAATTCGTTCAATGTTTCATGTTTCAGTTAAATTTATTCTTTGAGGGACTTCTTCTAATGAATTAACAACTAAAAATATCCTAGATTTCAATTTAAGTTATATATCATTAATCGCGTACATTATATCGTTAATATTTGATTAAAATAAGAGTAAAAAATAAAATTGAATTAACCGGAGAAAGAGAGATGAACGACAAAGTTAACAATTAATATAAAATTTAAAAACAAAATTAATACTTTTCCCTATTGAAAATAAAAGAAAGCGATGATGCTAATTCATTTAAGATGGGATCAATGAAAGATTATGTGAATTTAACAAAAGTACCTAAGCCATGATGCTAATTCATTTAAGATGGGATCAATGAAAGATTATGTGAATTTAACAAAAGTACCTCAAATAAGATCAATATTTAATCTTTTTTTTTTGTGAATATCTAATCTTTAGAATTGATATTATTAAACGAAGAGCTAACCATTTAGTCTCAACTTAAATGATATTCATCTTTATTTAAACCATCACACCATTTAGTCTCAACTTAAATGATATTCATCTTTATTTAAACTATCACACAGAGAGAAGAAAACCCATAATTTAACCCAAAAAAATTAGCAATCTTTGCCTTCCCACAAAAAAAAAACTTGTAGGATAGATTTTGTATATCAAAACTAAATGAAAAAGAAGGGAAAAACCAAAGGTCCCATATTAGCGTGCGAATTGAACCTACAAATTTTTCATACTGAGAGTTGATTTACACATTACTAAATATATATATAACAAATTAAACTTTGAAGACTGGTGGACAAGCATTTGTGGGTTTAGGTATTATTTCTAAGGAGAGAAGTCCTTATAACTCTAATAATGTCAGATAGAGACACAATTCCCAGAAGCAAACCTTGTTGATCCACCACCCAAACTCTATGAACATGATTGGTCACAGCCTTCTCTATGACTTGTGATAATGGTGAATCTGGATGGCATGTCACAACCTCTCTTTTTCTTCTTCTTCTTCTTGTGTTTTGTTGAGTAAATGAGAATGCAGTGTTTCCCAACCATGATCTTAATGTCTCAAACTGAAAACCCCTCAAATCCGTAGCAGAAAATGTACCTACTACCTCCCTGCACCTACCCTGCATGCATCCAATAATATTAATATATATCACACATCAATCAATTATACTACTTATATTATATAGGTCAACGGATGCTATTTTGGTTCTACATATATATTTTAATGTTCATTTTGATCCTTTATGTTTTAAAATATTTAAATTGATCCTAAATGTTAAGAAAATGCTTCATTTTAATCTCAAACTATTGAATTTAATTATATTTCTCTCGTCTTTCATTTCAAATTCAAAGAATTCAAAAGACCTGCTTAAGAGTAATTAATTCGTAGCTCTGAATTCGTCGCATTCGAACTTCAAACAAGATATCATCAATTTTATTTATTTGACCATGAAACTAACGGTCTATTTTCGAGATCGATTTGACATCGTTTGCTGGCAGCCCCAACTGGATAAAAAAAAATACTCTTTGAGAACAATAATTAACTCTAAACTCGTTAGATTTGAAATTGAAACACAAAAAAAAAATATTATATTCAACAATTTGGGACCAAAATAAAATATTTTAACAACATTTAAGACTAATTTAAACATTTTGAAACATAAAGGTTCAAAATAAATATTAGAACATACATTTAGGACCAACATGACCGTTTAACCTATTATATATACTAAACTTGATAAGAGACCTGTTAGTGCCCCTAACGTTAGGTGTTAGTTTCAATTATGCCCCCAACGTTTCTTTTACGTCAATTATGTCTCCAACGTTTCACATTATTGTCAATTATACCCTAACCTCAATTTTTTGGGGGTAAAAGTCCTATTTGGGTCCCTTGGATTAGGACTTTGACCCCAAAAAAATTGAAATTAGGGTATGAAAACTACAAAGCTGGATTAGGGTAAATCTAACCTTGAGTTCACAGTAGAGGGCAGTTTCCGGCTAGTGGGGGTCGTCGGAACCTGCAGACGAGAATGCACAGGGGATTCCCTGCGATTCTTCTCCGATGCTTAAGTTAGTGAGAGAAAACTGGAGAGTTTGAATATCTTTAGAGAGAGAGAGAGTCGTTACCTTAGAAAGGTCCTCCCTTTTCCTTTTATCCTCCTTCCCTTTTGTCTCATGTTCGTACGAGGTCTCTCTCTGAGACGTTAGGGGTGTACTCGGGATGTGTGAGGAAAAGGGGGTTGGTGTAGGTTTCTGCTTTTGATGTGACAGCTATCACTGCCAGGGTACGGTGGGATTTCCAACCTTCTCTCCTGGTTGTCAGTGATAGCCAAGAGTGCTTTTCATGGTTTGGTCTGCGCGCAGGGGGCGTTTTAGTCCTTTTGCGTGTCCTTCTTGTCCTGTCACGTGCTTTCACGGATCCTGGCATTTAATGCCAATATCTTGGCATTAAATGCTTGAGTGTAGGAGGGGGAACTTGCCTGGGTTGCCCCTCCGTCGGGTATCCTTTGTGTTCTTGGATAGCAACTCCGAGGGGTCATTCCGAGGGGTGTATATCACTAGTCCCTCCGAAAGGTCCGAGGGGGAGTCCGCGCCGTCGGCTCCCGAGGGGTGATCCCGAGGGGTGTATATCAGGGTATAATTAACAACAATGTGAAATGTTGAAAGCATAACTGAAATTGACTTCAAACGTTAGGGACACCAACAAGTGTTTTGCCTACTAAACTTACTAATACTGTTTGGTTTATTTGTTAATCTTTTAAAAACTAATAATCAATAATCAATGATCTTTTTAAAAACTAAATGGGCTTAATTACGTACATTAATGAGCTGCTTGTGATCATCTTGTGAGACATGATGAGAGGCAGAGACGATGGGTACAGCTTGAAGCATGGCAGCTTTCAAACACTTAATGGCATCAGTGAGTTTAGTGTGTTGTGTGATGCCATACACTCTCTCTGTCTCTGCTCCCAATTCTTCTACACTCAGTGACACTATCTCTTCTAATTCACTATTATTATGCTCTTTCATATTCATCAACAACCTTACAACGTCCATCTGAGTCAACATTTCATAGCTTGAACATGACTCCACTAGTTCCACTCCTGATGATAATGATGATGATGATGATTCATTATGATCTGACGGTGATGACTTCTCCACGTGGCTGCTGCTCCCTGATGGTACCAACACTCGGTGCACCCCTTTGCTTAATACTTCCATGCAATCCAATAGGCTATGTTAAGCATAACCCATACACATACACAAAATTGTGAATGTTAATTGGTGAATAATAATATATAAGCCCAATACCTACACTTACAAGCCCAAGGCTCAACCTTATTGTATTGGTGAATATACATATTTGAGAAAATTTATGATTTGACCAAAAGAAAATTTATGATTTGATCCTATACTTCACTCAATGTTTTGATTTAGTCCATATATATAGTTTTATGCTTTTAAAAATCAGTCTTTGAAATTTGTAGATATTTAAAATTTAATCCTTAATTTTTAATTATATATTAATATTATTTTTTAAGAATCCTCATAAAAGAAATAAATATAATATGAAAATTTTATAGTAGATTTTTGTATCATTATTGATTAAATTAGTTAGCTTTAAATAAGAAATATTTATATGAAAAATTCAAGTAATAAAACTAAAACTTAAAGCATTTATAAAATATAAAGATTTGGTTAAAAAAAATAAAACTATAAGAAGTAAATTTTAAAATTAGGATAAAACATAGGGACTAGATGATTAATTTTTCTCTGAATATTCTTTATAACTAGAAAAATTTACTTCTTTATAAAGTTTAACTAGAAAAAAACTTTTTAGAAAAAATAATGGAATCAATAAAGTTTTTCTAGTTATAAAGTTTAATTTTTCTAGTTATAAACTTTTCAGAAGTAAAATCTTTATAAACTCCTCAGTCATGATAGAATCAATAAATTAAACTTTTTTATAACTAGAAAAAAACAGCATAAAGTTTAAGAACTAAAACCTGGTATTGGGATTGAGAGTCCATAAGCTAAGACTTTCCATGCAGTGACCTATAATGGAGGACACTGGTGCACACATTTTCTCATTCAAATCCTTCATTCCTCCATCATCTTCATCTTCATCTTCAAGGGTCATATGGTCATTTCCTGCTATGTGAGCCACAATATCAAGCATTGTCACCATCCCTATGTAATGCTTTTTCACCCTACCCGTTTCCTTATCCGACTCCACTATCATCGACCCGCCCGACCCGATCCACTGCCCCGGCGACGCCACCACCGGCATTGCCGTCACCTCGTTAGCCGCCAGCTCAGCCATCGCCTCCAATAGTGACGCCGTGTACGGCACTTCCACTAATTGCCTCTTAGCTTCTTCTTCTCTACCATCAAATCCTTCACCTTAATCTCTCTAATTAGCCCTTTGCTATTTTTATTAGTGGCCTTCACTTGATAATCCATCTTCATTTGCTGCATGTTTTGGATTTTGTTAAGAAAGTTCTTGTTTTTGAGTTGCTATGGTAAAGCAGAAGTGGTAGGATTGAGAGGTACGAATAGAGCATGCATTAAGGTTTAGTGTTATTACATGAAAAGCAATTAATAATTGATTGCATACATGTCTTCTTTGTTTATTTAATTCCATCTTTTCTAGTGTACATACGTGTCGTGAGTTACTGTATCGTATGTTTTAGTCTTCCCACGTGTCCTTGTGTTTTGAGTGACTCATGTAGTCATACTCATGTGAGTGACACCTTTCTACCACATTTCATAACAACATAACTTCAGATTAACCAAGAAGTTTCAACATAACACCAGATTAAATTTTTTAAAAAAATAAAAATAAAACATAACACCAAATCAACCAAGAAGATTCAACATAACACCATTAAACAAGAAGTTTCAACACATACATACATATCATGATGACCAATGAGTGACATATATAGATAGGGTATTTATTAGGATAAATTATACTAAAAGTCTTTGTAATTTAACTCATTTACAGAAAGGGTCTCTCTGATTTAAAAAATGACAAATAAAGGCTTATAATTTACTCCGTTAATCACAATGGTCCTTTTTGTAAATGGATCAAACTATATAGACATTTAGTGTAATTTTATTATGACCCATTCATATATAAATCAGTATTAAAATTAATTTTTATTTCTATTTTCATATTGTACAAAAAATAATCAAATCTCTCTGTTTAGACCTAGATCCAAATTTTTTTTAAAATATATTTTTTGTCAATATAAATTTGCTTTCATATATATAACTATTGATCATAAATACAAAATAAGTCATAAATATAAATATATTATTAAATTATTCAATATATATATATATATGAAGTATTACATTTTTTATTCATGACTACAACACTATTTTAGTCCCTCATGTATTATCTTTTCCGCAATTTAGTCCTCTTTATATTTTCTTTTTCAATTTAGTCCTTCATAAATATTTTCACTACCAATGTTAATTCCTCCAACCAATTTTTAATGAAGTTGGTGATGTGGCACTATTAAATGTTGACACAAAGTTAATCTTTTTATCATCATTTAACTTGACTACATTACTAACTCTATTAAAAATGGGACAGAAGGACTAACTTTGATAACTGAAACATTTGTGAGAGACCAATTGAGAAAAAAAATTTAAGAATGACTAAATTGAGAAAAAAGTAATACATGATTAACCAAAATAGAGTTTAAATCTTTTATTCATACAAATATATGATTTAAAAATATTATATTTTTATCTATAAAAATACGTATTTATTTCTACGAATAAAGTATATCTCTTTGCTCATAATTAATTAAGATAAATTTCAAAGTATCAATTAAATATTTTAATCATTCTTACAAAAGCATCTTAAAATTGAACGACATAAATCAATAGTGCACCTAAAAAGGTCGTATAGAAAAATGCCTTTAGACAGTAGCCCTTTTGGTGAATTTTTTTTGGCCAAAAGTATTTGGTGAATTGATACATGGGATAGTGTAATTGTGTGTAAAATATAAATAATGTAAATCTCGTGACACACATAAATGCTACGAAATTCTCTCCCTATTTATAACCATTCTTCCCATTCTCGTGAGCACATAAATTAGCTTCCTTTATTCTATTCACCAACCTCATTTCTTACCATTCATTCACCTATATGGCCCCATCATCATTTAATATTATAAGCGCCTCTTACATTATATATAGATATAAGACCGTTGCTTCTATCTAGCTATCTCCATCTCTCACTCAAAAAATGAAGCTCCTCTATCTTGTGCTACCACTTCAACTCCTAACCCTCACATTCTTTTCCCACCATGCTCACCCTTTCACCATTGTCATGTCTGATTCCGGCGTCCCCTCCACTCTTGTCGACGGGCCTCAAACCGGGTTCTCCACAAATCAAGATGGGTCAGCCCGAACCGACCCAACCCAACAAGAAGCAGTATACGACATCATGAGAGCCACTGGCAACGACTGGGCCACTGACATCCACGACGTTTGCCGCGGCCGGTGGCATGGGATCGAGTGCATGCCCGATAAGGACAATGTCTACCATGTCGTCTCTCTTTCCTTCGGAGCTCTTTCAAGCGATACCGCTTTCCCAACGTGTGACCCGACCCGATCCCACATTTCTCCATCCATCACCAAATTGCCCCATCTCAAGACTCTATTTTTTTACCGTTGTTTCAGTTACAACCCTCAGCCAATCCCAAAGTTTTTGGGCCTATTGGGCCCCACATTACAAACATTGGTTTTAAGAGAAAACGGGCATGTGGGCCCAATTCCTGATGAACTTGGTAACTTGACCCATTTGAGGGTCCTTGATCTTCACAATAATGACCTCAACGGTTCAATACCGTTATTGTTGAACCGGATCACCGGTCTAAAATCATTGGATTTGAGCGGCAACAAATTAACCGGGCCCATACCCGGTTTAGTCTTCCCTTCTCTCAATATACTGGACCTGAGTCAAAATCTCTTAATAGGCCCAATCCCATCCACATTGGGGGCCTGCCTTTCTCTTATCAAACTTGATCTCAGTCGCAACCATCTCACCGGGCCCATACCCGAGAAAATCAACGGGCTAAAAGATCTCATGCTAATGGACATGAGCTATAACCTTATCTCAGGCCCGTTTCCAAAATCACTCAAAAGCCTGGGCTCTCTCCAGGCCTTGATCCTCAAAGGAAACCCAATGGGCCCAACAACAATACCCAGTGACATGTTTGAAGGCATGAAGGGCCTAATGATCTTGGTCTTATCAAACATGAACTTGCATGGGCCCATACCAGAATCACTGGGCCGATTACCCAACCTACGGGTAATTCATCTTGATGGGAATATGCTAAATGGGTCAATCCCAAAGAGCTTCAAGGAATTGAAGAATTTGAGTGAGTTGAGATTGAATGATAATAAGCTAAGTGGGTTGATTCCATTTGGGAGAGAAATCGTATGGAGAATGAAGAGGAAGCTAAGGCTATACAAAAACTCTGGGCTTTGTTATGACCAGAATAGTGGGTTTGGGGATAGTGTGGATTTCACGTATAATTATGGTATTGGGCTTTGTGAGAGTACGGGAAGCCCAAACCCAGGATCAGAGAAGATTGTACAACATGTTTTGATGTCAGAAAAGTATGTGCCAACAACAACAACCACAATGAGTGGGTCATCATCATCATCATCGGATGCTGTTTTGGAGGCAGTTAATAGGTGGTTGGGAGTAACTGCTTTTGTGTTCTTTACTTCTACTTTGATTTTGTTGTAAGCAAAATATATGTATAAAAAGCTTGTGAGTGAGTTGTGAGAGAAAACCCCAATACAAACAACAACAAAATGACACTATGTACTATATATATCTTTGTGAAATGTCACATAAATAAGTGTATGTTTGAGCAAACAAACAATTTGATTCTATGATTGAGCCGATAAATTGATTCTTAAAAATTTAAAATATACAATTCAATTTTTAACAATATCAAACGATACCAACAAGTGGTTGGTCAAAGTAGTAAGCGACTTGGTACTACTTAAGTAAGGTCCCGTGTTCAAGTCCTTATGAATGTATTTATCCTTGTTCGGAGACTCATCCACCATAGTCTGGTGCGCGACCCGGGTCAAGTCCGGATTAGTCGAGGAGTGGCCTCGAATACCGGACAGACAACAAAAAAAAAAAACAATATCAAACGATAGATTCATTAGTCACTAAAAAAATTTAACAGTATACTCTTATCTTAATTAGTTCATGAAAATGACTAAAAAATATATTGTTTGGAACTTTCATAGATTAAATTGTATATTTTAATTTTTCAATGATCCAGTTATCAATTTGATGATCTTTTAGGAACTGAATTATTAATTTAGTTTATTTATTTTTGTTACATTATCTTCTTTTCTTGTGTGCAATTGTCTCCCAAACAAAGAAGAAAATATATTAGCTTACTTCTCAATCAATAGTTAACTAGGGTGTTAATCAATAAAAGTACTGAATATTAGACTATATATATATATATATATATATATGGATTTTTGTCCATTTTTCGTTGTGTTCATGTTCAGGGCAACATATAACTTAATTATTAGCATAAAAGCTAATGCCTGGGCTCCGTTTGGTACGCAAGAAATGGGTTTTACATTGTAAAGGGTTGTTAAGGATTTGAGGAAAGTTGATGTTGCAATTAGAAAGATAACAACTTTAGGCCTAAAAAGCTTGGATCTTTTCTCACTAATATCCAAAAAGAGTAGCAGGTGAAATTTGTTGCATATAAAAAAAATAATAAATTAATGATTTGGTCCATGAAGGATTGTAATTTTCTCAATTTAGCCCGTAAAAAAATAAAATTATAAGATTTAATCCCTAAAAAATATAATTAAAATCAATTTGGTCTTCTTGTTAAGATATGACCTAAAGTTTAATGATTAATATAATTTTTTTAACAAGTGTAATGTCAACAAAATTTGAAATCACATTAATTTTGTCTAATATCTTTAAAAAAATTATTAAATTAATTATAATTACATTTTTCATAGACTAAAATTTCTGTAGTTTTATCTTTCAATGACTGAATTGAGAATTCTATCATATTTCAGGGATCAAATCACTAATTGACTCTTAAAAAATTGAATAAACATATAAATTGATTCTTAAAAGATATTTGAATTACTAATTCAACATTGAAGCATAGTTTATACTTTTTCATATATTTTTCCATATATTTTTGTTGGGTACAATGGGAAGAAAAACTTATCTCTACAATTTTAGTTCTTATAAAAAGTTTCAAGAACTAAACTACATTTCTTACACAATTTTTAATAACTAAAATGTGTAAACTAAACTTTTAGATATTAAACTACATTTCTTACACAATTTTTAATAACTAAAATGTGTAAACTAAACTTTTAGATATTAAACTAAACTCTTACATTGCTTCTGAATTGATATGCTCTAATGTTATATAATTAATTAAACAAGCTGGGATGGGTCCTTGATACTCTAAATATTCTGTTCTGGTATCACCCAATGAAGCCAAACAATTCTAACAAAGAATTTCAAAGGGCAACAACACCAACTCATATAAGTTTTGTCTTAGGGGTTATGAGACAACCACTTGCACTTTTTTTTTTTGTTTTTTTTTCACTCTCTCATCAACTTATCTAATCAAGCAAGTTTCATAGTGATTAATGGATAATCTTATATATCAAGAGAAATTTTGTAATTTTGTGAGTGATTTGTCAATTACTATTTTTATCATTATGTATGTATTAATAGAAGGATGAAGAATTTAGTATTTGGGTATCTCTTTTAATGGACTTAAGTAATTCTTATGAACTAAGATTTAATTTATATATATATAGAGAGAGAGGTGATTCATTTATTAATTAGGCCAAAGTCTTATTTTGGTCCCTCAATTATGCTCAATGTTCCAGATTGGTCCCTCAATTTTCCAAAACTTGGCACAATTGGTCCCTCAAACGTTTTCCATCCATTTTTCTGTTAAAATAAAGGGAAAAATTAACTTTCATTCCCAAAAGTTTTATTTTCTTATACTAAGGTCCTTTTTTCTTATAATAAGATCAAAACATAAGAAAAAGAAATAAATTAATATTTTAATTGAATTTGCCCAATATCACAACTTCTCTCTCTCTAATAACACAACTTGCGGATTTGCTCGGGATGCAGGCAATTTTCATATTTCTCAACAAATCGAAATTAACTCATGTAAAATTGAGATTCTGCAAAGGAAGAACTATAGCTAAAAGTTTCCCAAAACAAAATTGAGCAAAATGAGCTAAATTGCCATATGAAGTGAAGAAGGGCCATTACCTGGTTCAGATGAGGCAATTCTGGGTTGAAGGTTAAGTCAGTAATCTGAGTTACTTGATAATGTAATTGACTGAGTATTAGAGCGTACCTTGGCTAGTGTGAAGGTCTGACCTTTTTATACTAGTGGAGAACAATCTAGCGTGATCTTGCCATTATTGCTCGAATATCTGATTGTGATCTCCGTTGATCTTATTGTGATCCTTGGCTCCCACGTAATTTCCTTATTTATGCGAGGCACCTTGATGGGTAAGACCAGTCAAGGCAGAATCTGTGAGTAGGATCTTCATGGTGATTGGTTGTGGATCTGGGTTGATCCTTGATTGGTTCCTGAGTGATTCAGGGAAAGTTTCCTTGTTCCTCACGATCCTTTGCCCTATGGGCATCCACACCCTTTACGATTGTTGGGCGTTCTTGACCTAGCAAGATGTAGGGAGTTCTCGCCCTTACGAGCCATCTTGTGGGCCAGTGTCATACTAGGCTTAGGGCATCATTTTCTATTTGGGCCTCCTAATTATTGAACATATTATCATGAAGTATGCAAATTTGTTAGTTCCTAAAGCGGTTGAAAGTCCATTGAAGCAAATTCAGAGATTTGTCAGGTGATTTCCCGAGAGCTATGTGCACCGTTTCATCACATTCTGCCATAGCCTCTGGTACCGGAGAGGTCGCCGGAAAGGGCAAAGTGAGTGGCGGGGAGAATGCAGAAATAAGGTGTCCGGTGGTGGGTACATATAGGTGAAGAGAGAAAGAGAAATCACCGCCAGAAATTGAGGAGGAAAAAGAAATTGCGGCATTGGACTCACACACACACACATAAACTCACTGTCAGAAATCCTCCACTCTCGCCATCGTTTCCAGTAATGGATTCGTGTTCCCCCATCAGACCACATGCGCAGAGAGAGAGAGAGAGGAGTTGTGATATTGGGAAAATTCAATTAAAATCTTAATTTATTTTTTTTTCTTACGTTTTGATCTTATTATAAGAAAAAAGGACCTTAGTATAAGAAAATAAAACTTTTGGGAATGAAAGTTTATTTTTCCCTTTATTTTAACAGAAAAATGGATGGAAAACTTTTGAGGGACCAACTGTGCCAAGTTTTAGAAAACTGAGGAACCAATATGGAATGAAAAATAACTGAGGGACCAATCTAAAACATTGAGCATAATTGAGGGACCAAAATAAGACTTTGGCCTATTAATTATAAACTCTAATTATTTAGTGAATTTTATCTATTTTTTGTGTGAAATAGGTTACACTAACTGAATCACATTAATTATGTGTTTATCTTTTTTTATTTTTTCATTGTTTTGTATTTTCATTAATTTGTTTGATTTGTAAGTGATTGTTGAAAGACACGTTGAATCTTACAAAAAAAATTGTTGTAAAAGTATTTGAAGTTATATGTTTTTTATTTTTAAAATGAATTTTTCTAAGAAAAGCACAAGTACCCCAATAATGCAGTTTTTGTCTCAGTCTCTCTCCTCCATTCTATTTTTCCTTTTTATTTTTATTTTTATTTTAATCTATTATTTATGTAACTTTTTATAACAAAACTTTTGATAACTATACATAAATGTTAATGACTAATATAAAATTGTTTCATTTAAATGATACCTATTATTTGTAACTAATATACACTCGTTCCACTGTTTGCTTGATATTGGACAATCTTACCTCATCATAGAAGGAACTAGTGATATACATTCGTCGGATTGGTCGTCCAACCTTGATATTGGATAGCCCCGTCCCCATCAGGGGAGAGACTAGTGATATACGTTCATCGGGCTGGTAGCCCAATCTTAAGATTGGTCAGTCCCTCGCTTGCTCAAGATTGTGGGCACGACGACTTGGTAAACTTCTCATCCCGGAGATATTAGGGACTTGAATCCCTGATATTTTGGGATAACAGTTCAACTGATGGTGGGCTTAACATCCACTATCCACCCTCGAAATTTCGGTGATCGCATCCTTGGGATTTCAACAGCCCGTTAACCCACAATGGTGCCTTCACCTATAAATATTCCCCAGCACACATAAATAAAGGTTAGCTATTCTTTTCTCGTCTATACTCTTACTCTCTGATAATTCTCGTCTAACTTGAACATCGAAGTGTCTTCTGTAGGGTTACCTCTGTGACTTTCTACTGGAATTCGTCTACCAACTTGACTAAGGTAAAGGTCTTGTCCTAATTTAGTTTGTCGGTAACTAAAAGAAATATTAGAAAAAAAAAATCTAATTTGGCAAATAATAATAATAATAATATCACATCACAAAATAACATTAGACCTATCTTAAATTTTTTTAAAAAAAAGAAATATTTCTAAAATAACTTTCAAATCATTAATTTAAAAAATAAATAGTTAAAATTATTAAACACTTGAAGTCTTCCTAATAATTGTCAGTACCACAAATAAATTACGATATGCAGCTTATTATGTCCACTTTCAATCAAATGTATCATTAAGTTTGATTGTGAAATCTTAAATTATTAGACAGATTTAAATTAAGTGAAATATTGTAAGAACTAAAATAATAATTTAACTAAATAATTAGATGAGTGCTAATTAAATAGTTTACTGAGTCGCTAGCTAACTATGTGTCAAGTTATGGTAGCAGCCAAACTTTTCGTCTCATTCTGCTTACCCAACAAAGCGGCGATGTGGTCATGAAAAAAAAATTATTATATTTGGTTAAATGCCTAAAATATTATATTACATGGTAAATATTTTCCAAGCATTTTTACTCCAAAGCATAAAAATTTTTAAAGTTCGGATAATTATGTATGTAAGAAATGAATTCGAGAAAAAATAAAAATATTTGAGGAACATGTATTGTTCATCCAATTCATGGATGAGATGATGTTTGAATGAGATGAGATGATGTTTAAAGTGGTTCCCAAACAGGCTCGAAATAAAAGCCTCGAATAAAAAGACACGTACAAACCCTACAGGGATTGGGACCCTCTAAGCTCTAACCTCAATTTTTTTTGAATTAAATATGCCACAACTAATAATAAATAATTAACTAATAGTATTTTTTTTGTCCGTTTGGTATTCAGATTTTGTCATACCTAATTCATATTCCAGCTGAGTTAGATAAAATCTCTTAACAAAAATAATTGCATTCACAAATTTTTTAACTCGAGATCTCATTTAAGCATATTAAACATCTTAACACTTAGATTAATTCCTCTTAATTGTTCTAAGATTGATTTAAATAATAGTATTCCATGGGATTTAGTTGAATTATATTTAATAATTATCCTTTCAAACATCATTTAACTTTTATATGTTATGAATCTTTTTATTATTTACTTCATTTCATGGAAGACCTCAAAATTTCATAATGTGGGCTCTATTCAACAAATTTTAGCATGCATCCTACAATCAGAAACACAAGAGATAATGTGAGATTGTGAGAAAAAAAAATATCAAAATATATAGAGAGAGAGATGTGATGCTTGAGAGTTTGAGCTCTCTCAAGCACAACCCAAAAAAATACTCAAAAAGTAATAAGCAGAATATGATTAAATAGTATCAAATTGTTTATAAGACATCAAATTGTAGAAAATTTTAGTTGAGTGATATATTTTCTTAAATGACTAATGTCTCACAAGTTATTTAGGTCATATTTAAAATTTAAAGTAATTTACTATGAATTATCACATTTAACCCTTAACATAGGTTTATGATTTTTTTTTGGCCAAACTCAACATAGGTTTGGGTTGGTTGTTATGAAAGAAAAGAGAAGGCAGGGGTAAATAATACAAATATCATCCCTATTTTCAAACTTCAAAGTTGAAAATTATATATAAGAAGATAACAAAAAACTAAATAATAATAATCCATCGTTGTATTCCTTCACAAATTAAGCACCTTGGAGATTAGCTGAGGCAGGAAATTTAAGAAAAAGTTTGAGATTTCTTTTTTGACGGAAGGAAAAGTTAAGACGTTAGAACATCTCAAACTAGGGCTATTATACATTTCGGCCAAAAAATTAACCAAAATAAAAGGCTAGGACTATTAATCTATTATACATCGTTGAGAAAATCCAGATTAAAAATAAAGGCATTGCCTTGGGGATATTATTAAACGAATTTCTTATCCCGAAGTTTTTGTTTTTAAAACGTAAACAAGAAACATAAACTTGAAAACTTGTGACAGTATATGACTGTATGCCATCATTAACTTATGTCATAAAGAGAAGGGTAAAAAAATAAAGTGGTAACCCTGGTAGAAGTTAGATTCTAGTTCCTGTTGGAATCAGAAAACTTGTTGTCAAATGATGAAAGTATTAAAGTAATTAACTATATAAGAATAATTGTCCCATAGTCTTTCTATGATTGTCAATGGCTTTCATTTTTAGTCAATCAACTTAAGAGGATGAACACAATAATAGAAATATTCTTTCTTTATAAGCAATAATAGAAATATTCTCTATCAAACACTATTCAAAATGGCATTTTCATAATTTCCATAAACTTCCATCTATTAGTGATCCTTAAGGTGTTTTTAATTATATATTCCATTTTCACGAATAAAAAAGGTGATTTTAATTAGTACTTCATAATTGATCAAGAATTATAAAATAATAGGTCAAAATCTCATTTTGGTCCATGAAATAGAAAATGAATTTCATTTTGGTCCCTAAACTATTTCTAATTTCATTTTGGTTTTCCAATTTTTACATTTGACCCATTGTTAATGCAAAATGTGATTATGTCCGATTTCTGTTGTTATCTTTGATCTAGATAACTAAAATGATCAATTTTGTTTTTCATACGCATTTTAATAGTGAGTTAGTATAGAGAAAAATGAAGCATTTTAATAGTGAGTTAGTAGTATAGAGAAAAATGAAAATCATTTTTCTTACTAGGAGATAAATATGTGATTGACTGAAGGAAGATTTTTCTTTCTCATCTCATTAATTCACTTATTAGAACATATATGAAATATGAATAATCTAAGTCAAGTGTTTAGATTATCAAAGAAACTAAACAGAGTCACAATTGAAACTAACAGTGGAACACTTGAGAAAATTTAAAAACCAAAACAAAATGAAAGATAGTTTAGAAACTAAAACGAAATTGATCTCATAGTACACGGGCCAAATAAGGTTTTGACCAAAAGAATAATAACCTAGGTACCTTTTTAAAAAAAGAGAAAAATCTATTATTTATCTCTAAATTTGATTGGCTCAACAAATCAATCACTAAATAATTAAAATATATGACTTGGTCCTTAAAATATTGTAATTGTCAACGGTTTAGTCTTTGTGATTGATATCTGAATTTGTAATCAATTTTTTAGTTTATGAATTTATACTAAATTTATATTTTTTTGATTCTTTGATTTAACTCAATGACTAAATTATTGGTGATTGTAATATTTTAAATACCAAATTATATATTTTGATTATTTACCCACACAAATCATAGAAGAAATAGTAATTTTTCACTTAAAAACTATATTAATCTGGAAATTCCCCATTTACTTAAATTGAATTAGTGCCCCATCCATATCTTTATCACCAGAACAACCGCTCTAAAAAGTTTGAATTGAATATTTTACCCAATTGTTTTTAAAATTTAAATGGGCCCCATTCGAGTGTTTTTCTAAAAAATGTGAACAGCTGGACTTCAAGCTTGACAGGGAAGGAGAGCAAGAAAAGAAGACTTCTAGCTTAGCTTACACATCGATTCATCTTCAAAATCCAGACAATTTCAACGAAAAAATTTGTCCCTTTTTTGCATTTTGGAGTTTTCCTTTTCCTTTTCCTTCAGCATCAACAACGTTCGCTTAACCATAAAAACACGAAATCATGCCTTCTTCGCCTTCTCTCAAAGCGTTACGTTTGGAATCTCTTTTTCTCTCTTCTTTTTCGCTGACACCCACTTGCTAATTCTTCTTCACGCTGAAGCTAGCTAGCTAGATTATACCGAAAAGAAAGAGCTTTCAGTGTGGAGTGACAGTAATAGAATCGGATTTGGTTTTGTGGGTCAATTTCAAGTTTGAATTTTTATTTTACTTTCTGGGGTTGACTGAGAAGGGAAGATTGTGCAGAGAAGTAGCTAAGAGAAGCGTATGGCTTTTTGCCCAATCTTTTGTTGTGGAAAGAGTTCCGATCGGTATGTCAATTATTCATTGGTCTCTAGTAAAATAATGAATTTTCCTTTCTTCTTTTTGTATTGATTGTTTCTTGATTGTTGTTGCTTTGGATCGGATATGTTAATGTTTTGTGTCATGTGACTTCAAGGCATTTTCTTATTGAGTTGTGTTGCTGGAAGATTAAAAAAAAAAATGAAAAAAGGGTTTTAGATGCTGGGTTTAGCTCATATTTCAGGTATGTTCAAGTTAGCTCATATTTGATAAGAAACCCAGTCATCTATGATTGTGCTGAAATCTGTTGGTTTAGAGTGTACTGTTAATCATTAAATTGTTAGAACAAACAGGAATGTTTAAGTATTCTGGTGTTCTTGTCTCATTGATACCTTAGTTGATGTTTTAGATCATTTATCTATATATATTTTTTTTCTGGGATTTTTAAACTTATGATTTGGCATCTTCAATGGAGGTTGTTGATATTAGGGTCTCTGATTAATGATCATGCAGGAAAGGACGAGGGAAGACACAACCTACATGGCGGGTCTTTTCTTTGAAGGAACTACACTCAGCTACAAATAATTTTAACTATGATAATAAGCTTGGAGAAGGGGGATTTGGTAGTGTTTACTGGGGCCAGCTTTGGGATGGATCACAAGTAAGAAGATAATATTTTTCTTTCTACTTCTTTGTTGAGTAAGCTGTAAACCTATTTTTTGGTCCTCGTGTTTGCCCCAAAACTGTGATTGACTTCTTTACAAACGTTAACTGTTTTGCTCCCAAAACATTATTTGTGGGGACTAAATAATTGATATAAGTAAAAAAAAAAAAGTTAAGGACTAAAAAGTGTATTTTAATTTTTTTAGGACTCAAATCGTAGTTTTGGAATAAATTTAAGGAATAAAAATTCACCTTTGTTTCTTGTTGTCAATGATCATTTCAACTAAAACCTTAATCACTCAAGTATTATTTTTAGAGAAGATGTGACAAACTAGAGCACAGCCTCTAGAGTCGTGGTAGATGATGATTTTCATTTGTTACTTTTCCCCTACTCATCTGTGCTGTGGGTTATGATTCTAAATCATCATATCGTTTCCACGTATACGTGTCAACAAAGAAGTATCTTCATCTCTTCTTTTGTCTTCTTTTTATATTGGGAGGGTTTTTATTTTGCTAGCTCTATCCATAGAAGCGAGCATGATAAAACAACTATGGGTAAGCTCAAGTATCAATGACACTTTTTAGAAAAGGTTTTGAAATTTGATGGTGGAGGCACCCATGTTGATGCAGAACATTTAAAGGTTCCAGTAGACCATTTGATTCTTGTTTGTAACCAGTACTCTTGGAACATGGAAATAAGAGATAATAAAATTTAATATTTGAAACTTCGAAGATACTTTTTAGGCATGATTCTAACACGCTGGCTAAACTTATATTCATTAATTTCTTTCAAATTCATATCTACAATTAATCATGTATTAAATGGTTTTGTTTACTGTCATTCTTTTCTCGCTTCACATATGCATACTGAATTTTTCTATTCATGACACTCAGGCATGTCATGACAATGATTTGCAAGTGTAGTGAGTCAAAAGTCATATGTTATAGAGGATAATAGATGTGCTTTCAATTCCATTCGGATCAAAAGTCATGTTTTAGACTAAAATGCAGAGAACTTCCCTGAACTTTGGTCATTGTTCAAAAAATACCCAAAACTTTGAGGAGTGACAATAGACCTCATGAATTTTCAATTTTGTGCAAATAACCTCTTTTGTTAAAATTTTCATTGAAAAAATCAATTTCTTTTTTTAGTTTTTTGGCTACTATAAATTACAATAGTTAATTTTAGTTTGGATCAATGTATTATGTAACAATAATCATAAATTACAAAGAAACTTGATTTTTTTGAATACAAATCTTAACGAAAGAGGTTATTTACACAAAATTGAAAGTTCAAGATGCCTTTTCTACATTTTCATAGTTCAGGGAGGTTCTCTATATTCTAACCTATATTTTAGTTAGCACCAATGAAAATGAAGCTATTTAAATATGCTTGTTATTGATACAACAGAATAGATTTGTTGCCCTTTCTGTCTCAGAAAACTCTCCAAGCTGCTGCTAAGCAGACAGTGATTTTTGTTGGTGTGCTCATGCAGATAGCAGTGAAAAGATTGAAAGCTTGGAGTAACAAGGCTGACATGGAATTCGCCGTTGAAGTTGAGATATTAGCAAGAGTGCGACACAAGAATCTTCTTAGTCTACGTGGCTATTGTGCTGAAGGGCAGGAACGGTTAATTGTATATGACTATATGCCAAATTTGAGCCTACTCTCTCATCTTCATGGACAGCACTCGGCAGAATGCCTTCTTAGCTGGGACCGACGAATGAATATTGCAATTGGATCTGCTGAAGGAATTGCGTAAATACTAACCTAGCTCAATCTTATTATGAGCTTCTGTCACTGCTTATGGATTAACTATGAAAATTATTACTTTCAGATATCTTCACCACCAAGCAACTCCACACATCATCCACCGAGATATTAAAGCGAGCAATGTGTTATTGGATGCAGATTTCCAGGTTCAGGTTGCTGATTTCGGTTTTGCCAAATTGATCCCTGATGGGGCAACACACGTTACTACAAGAGTTAAGGGTACCCTCGGCTACCTTGCACCGGAGTATGCTATGTTAGGCAAAGCATCTGAGAGTTGTGATGTGTACAGTTTTGGAATTCTCTTGCTAGAAATTGCTAGTGGCAAGAAGCCGATCGAAAAACTGAATGCTAATGTTAAGCGATCAATAACCGATTGGGCATTACCATTGGCTTGTGAGAAGAAATTCAGTGAGCTGCCAGATCCAAGACTGAATGGTGAGTATGTGGAGGAAGAGCTTAAAAGGGTTGTTTATGTTGCTCTTATATGTGCTCAGAATCAGCCTGAAAGGCGTCCGACGATGCTTGAGGTGGTCGAGCTTCTCAAGGGAGAATCTAAAGAAAAGTTTGCTCAGCTGGAGAATCATGAACTGTTTAGAAGCCCACAATCAACATTTAACAATGATAGCACATCAGTTGTTGAAGATAATTCTGACTTAATATTAGAAGAGAAGGAATCTATAACTGAGGTGAAGGAAGACCCTAAGCCATAAATGATGAAACTTGGTTAAAAGACAGATTGTGTGTAGCTTTCAGAAATTGCAGTTTGTTATTGAGTAAACTAACATTTTGGTCACTAGATGATATGGCTACTATTAGTTTAGTTCTTGATTTATTGAAATGCTTTAATCTCTGGAAATTTATAACTTGTTACAAGTTAGTTCTTACTATACAACTTACTATACAACTCAGATTTTAAAGGGATTAAATTGTAACAAGTTATGAATTTGTAGAGATTAAATTAATCATTTCAAAATTTTAAGAACTAAAATAGTGGCACTCATATGATGCTGGGACTAAATTGATAGTTTACAGTTGTTATTATTGCAAGGCTGGTTCCTTTCATATTGGGTAGCATGGAATCTTAGCCACACTATTGTTGATATGGAAGCATGGTTTTATGAGTGCTTTTGGGGCTTGTGAATTTGTGATTTCTCTCTTTTGTTTGTGGAGCGAGCAACTGATGCTTTTTCTTCCCTTTCGGTTGCTAGCTTCTTGGTTTTACCTTTACAATTTCTTTGAATTTGGACATATTTCAGCCATGTAAGAAATCAAATTCAGCATTTTTAGGCACTATGGTAAGTTTTGCACTTAAATAACAAGGAACCAATTGACTTGCTGACAAAACAAAAATTTTTGAGAAAAATCATATTCTGGGCATTTGGAGATGAAATCTCTTTCAATGCTATTTTTATGCTTAATCTTTTTTAATGTTAAACTTTTTTTTTTTATCCAAATTTTTAATGTTAAACTAAATTAACATTAATTTGATAATTTCACATTCAAACTGTGATTAAAAAATTTCAAGTTGATATTCTCATAATTAAATTATTAAATTATATATAAAATTTAATAAAGAAATGTCATTTTCTAAAAACTAACATCAACATAACCAAAGCCTTTTTCCCACTAAGTGGGGTCGGCTATATGGATTAACTGACACCAACATATTCTATCCTTACATGATAGTTTCTTGGATAGGTTTGTTTGGTCTTTCCCTTCCTCAAATTATAGGATTTTCTACAATTTAGTCAACTCTGCGTATCGAAACCTCTAAAAATCTTTTTTACACATACCCGGACCATCTAAAGCATGGTCGACCAATTTCATAATTATTTTTTATGATCTTATTCCTGAACTTATCCTTAATAATTATATTTGAAAATTAAATACTAATCACCCTATTTGTCAATAACTAAAATGTAATTTCCTTTTTTCTCCAAATCAGCTGTAGAGCATAGGCAAAGTTTGCCATTTTGCCCATTGGTCTACAGTTACTATTTAATCATCGGAATAATTGCAGCTTACGGATCGTACATTAATCGCGGCAAGTGACAAGAAGAAAGTGATATAACAAGGAGCTCAGTGTAATATAAAATCTCGTCCAGACACGACTGGATTGGAATTTCACTCATAACACTAACATATTTAGTTGTTATTTACAAAACTGTAATTCCCTCGCTACATGAAAAACTGCAATAATGTATGATCATTGGATGGTACCACCAACATTTTCTTACAATTACAAGTTACAACTCAGAGCTACAAAAAAGAGTTTCAAGTGAAAGTATCCTCACGATCTCCCTCAGCAATTGTTTCACCTTCCTCCATATTGCTGAACTCCAAGAAATGAGTTGGTCTGTGGTCTTCATGGTAATACTCACGAGGTGTCCCTAACTTCACTCCGTACTTCATCCCTGATGCGTGTCTCACCCCCATGAAGTTGTAATTCCATGGCCCATTATCAGGGACCTAAAAAAATTGAGTCCAGAAAGAAAACCATTAACATATGATTACTGAATTAAGGAAAGGGGATTGAAAAAAACAATTTGATTTTGAGAAAGAGGGAAGTTTACCATGTAGAAACCATAGAAGCGATCACTGAGGAGCATTTGAACCTTCTCATAATGTGTAGGAAGGTAACCATGAGGATTGCTTCCGGTATCCTTATTGATGCGTCCCCACTCGTAACCAGACGGAGTGAGCTTGTACGCAGTTAATGAACAGGAACCCGGAGTAAAACTGCAAGTCAAGATGATGCACTTCTCGCCGTCCCATTGCTTATTGTTCTCTAAAATCTTGGCATGTGATGTGAGATCCTGGAATGTTTATCACCCAGATAAGACAATATACTATATCATTTTTTATATAGGTGGCATATATATATATATATATATATATATATATTCTACTTAAAATAAATAATTGCATTAGGCAGAAACCTGAGGAGACAACTGCGGAAGTTCATTTGGCTGAGTATGCATCCATCCCAAAGGCTCCAAATCATTTAAGAAATCATGCTCCGGAAGAGCTGACGGGAGATGGACTTGCTGATGAGTCCCCCATTGTGGCGGCATTACAATGCAGCGAATTTCTTTAACCTGAGGATTGTCTGGAGGACTTATACCGTACAAGTACCCAGAAATTTGTGTTCGAAGATCTGCTATGCAAATAAACTTTTTCAAAATGTTCTTGGGCATAATGTAAGTGTAACCAGTTTCCTGCACAGAGCACAACCACACCATATTAACAGATTACAGGATTTGTGAAACAATTGTCAGAAATTAGATATGAGAACACAATACTAACCTTTATATCCTCAGAGTTCACATATATATGATTCACACGAAGGTATAGGTTTGTTGCAGAAATTGCTCTGACACGCCAGTCAGTCTTAGAACCAAATGCAGCTTGCTCATAGGGACTGGTGGTGGTCACAATAAGCTCATCACCATGAACATTTGTGGTCTTTGTTGTCACAGCTGTCAGCTGACTAGCTTCTTTTGCCTGCAAGGAAGTCAAAGAACAACATAAGTAAATGATTAAAGAACTGGGGAGGGAGGAATTTCACCAGAATTCAATATCTTGGAAAAAAGAACCCTAACCTGTTTCTCAATCTCTGCTATCTGTTGCCGCTGTTGAGAAGGTGGAGTAATCTCAGCTCCAAGAATAATGTCACGTATCTCAGACTGAGTCAGGGCAGATGTATTCACATTGTTCTTCTTGGCATAATCTGAGAGTATAAGATCTCTCAATGCAACCTCCACCTGTGAATAGGAATAGGTCTAGGTTATAATTTTTATTAACAAATAACACAGATTCACAGTGAGTTATAATGCTAAACTTATCACAAAAGGAAGTCACTTAAAAAATTTGTGCAATAAAGAACTTCCTTGTTCTTTGCATTAATAGTGACCATCAGTTTTTTTATCCAAGAGCTTGATAAGTTGATATTTCTAAGTCCAAACTCTAGTCTGAGAGTCTCAGATAACGGACCTTTACAACCAAAAGGTGCTACATCTCCAAGAACTCATATTTAACTACTCATGAAGGTGTAACATACAGTCGGATGTCAGATGCTTAACATCAAAACCCACGGAAGAAATTTCTTAATTTTGAAGTACAAGAATGAACTTACCTTCATCCACTGATCATCACTGAGAGAAGGCCAGATATGATGAGGTTCAGTAACAATAGTTTTGTCAGGCTTTAGTAACATCTTTGCCTTCTCATTATTCACATGAAGTGCACGCAAAATCAGAATTAGTCTGGAGAATGCTGTGTAAGATGAAATACTCTTCAGCCAGTCATCATATATGTTGAACAATACCATCTGTGGTTCCGTAGCCTTCAAAATAAGATCCCCAAATTTCTCAATCTTTAAGCAGGCTTGGAATGGAAGCTGAAGTTCACTTCCTTTGATAACAATGTTGGGGAAATCAAGAAGATGAACCTCCAATGGGTCCAACATTCCTTTACGAGTGACAATAATTTGCTTGGGTTGTTCTTCAACAGGCAAAGACCGTACAAGAGCAGCAACTTCTTCAGCTGTTTTCCACTTGGCCAACTGTCCAAGACGCTTCTGACCAGCCCAGACGCTTGTATGGATAACCTGCATTGCAGGATAATATATATCATAATCTGGTCAATCAATGTTGGGGAGAACCCCAGTGCAAAGGAGAGGAGAAAGAAAATAGAAACCTTCAGAAACAATTGGCCAGTCCTCGGATTGAAAATGAAGATTGCACCATTGATGGGTTTTGTTGTGAGATTTCCTTCAAAGGTCTTATGGATTGTAACTCGATACACATTAGTGTCATCAACAAACCATATGATTTGGTTGCTGAATATCTCTCCATAGTTTTGGGATGACAAGTATGGCTCTGTAGGCTCAGAAGAATACAACTGCAGCCCTTTCCTGATACGCTCTCTCAAGACATATAGCGCAGGATTTGACTGCATAAGCACAATACAATCAGTTAACAATAGTCCCAAAACTGAAAATATAGAAGTATAAGAGATCTTCAGATATACAACATGGCCAACCAGGGCTCAGCCCAGGAAACAAACTTTGGGATTCTTGATGACTAAATAATGTACAACATGATTTTCTGAGAGTAGTTATGATACCTTCATGATTTTATTCATGGCCTGCTGAAGCAGTGGCTTTGAACCAGGGAACCAGTTGCCAAATGCGGAGTGCAAGTTATATGCCAAATCAATTCCAATCATCACCCCTGCATGGAAAGCAATTATTAGGTTAACAGTCAACCTAATAATAAAACATTTAATCAAAGAGATGACACTAGTAAAAACGTACCTGTAGGAGAAGGATATATAGACATATTATCAGTTGTGTAATCCATAAATTTGGCCCGAGTGTAACGCTCAATATCATGAGAGTCATAATCCCCCCATCGAAGCTGCACATCAATCCAGTACTTGTTGCTTGCCTTCTGATCAAAAACATCCTTAGATTCGGCTACAAGACTAGGCTTTGACATTGGCCATCTATGGGCAGCAAAGAGAAGAATGTCTGCACAAGAGCTATTCATTTTGTAACTCTTCCTTGGATGGATTGTTTCCTTCTGAACAGTTTCAATCTCCAAAGCATCCAATTCCTGATCCAAAACCTGACATAAATCCATGACAACACTCTCATGGATCTTCTGCCACAAGTGGGCTCGGAATATCTGAATAAGAGATATCTTCAAGGTAGGTATCTTCCCATGCATGAAAATACCAGTCAGATCTAGTTGCACTTGGAAACCCACATAAACATTAGCACGATTTATGGTTGGTGACCACCAAAGTGTAAACCTACGATTAGGTATCTGGTTAAGACCAGATCTCTGGGCATTGGTTAACTTCTTATACTTCATAGATTCCTCAAAGCCTGATGCCTTTTCCCAGAAGAGACCTTCCCATGTCGGAAAGCTGAAAGAGAAAAATAGCAGCAAGTCAGGCTCATATCTTATTAGCAGTTATGATTAAATTTCTCAACTAGGGTATCTGGACATTAGGTTTTATGATTACTTCACTATACTTGCTTGGACATAATTTAACCACATCTTGAATAACCATTTGATTTGCAAGTTTGAGTGTCAGTGATGCTAGACTTCTTGCCTAGCACGTTGATTTACTTACTTTTCCCCAGTAGGCAGACACATTATTTTTTTATTCCACGGGATTCTAAAGCCTTGGGCATTTTCCTTCTGGTCCCATTCAACACACCACACACAAACAGTACAAAGGGCTAAATACTAAAAAAACAACAACACAGCACTCATGTTTTTTATACTTCTTACTCCAATGATGATAGTGTAACCAGAAAAATTTATACCAACAAATTATTTGTTTTTTATGCTTCATGCAATTAACGCTTTGGTTGGCGTCAGTTGATTCATATAGCCGACCCCACCTAGTGGGATAAGGCTTTGGTTGTTGTTGTTGTTGTTGCTTCATGCAATTAAGCAATGATCAAACCACCCCCAAAAATGTAACCTTAAAGAAAGTGCAAGAGAAAAAGACTTACTATGTTCCCTTGAATAAGGTATGTTCAAGAATTCCTTCAACACCTCCAAGGGCTTGAATAACATCAGTTCGGTAGTTGTTCAAGTTCCACAACTTCCCATCGTGCCTCTGGTGTGTCCACCAGAAGGGGTTTTGCTTCAGAACCTGGTACTGCTTGAAGTCTGTCCGCACCCTCCATCCTTTATCATAAGCCAAGGTGTGCCTATCCTTCTGAAACAGTGTGTTTATACGTGGTATACCCCTATCCCATGAATCCTATCAAACAGAACAAGATATATTAATGACAAAAAAAAATCCCTACAAGAGAAACAAAAAGCATATTACAAAGGACAACAACATCATAGACTCTGCCTCCAAAAGCCCAAACCACCACTCAAATCTAGAAGTAAGAAATGATCAGAAAACTCACTTCCAGATCTTCAAGGGTCAAACGCCTGTTTTGTGCTTGGGCCTCCTGCCTCTTCAATGCATATTCAGCCCAGACACGCTGTGAATCAATGAACTCACTCTCCCAAGGCTGTCAAATGGAAGCATTCCAAAAAATCAGAAAAATATATTGCATATGTATAAATGTTGCACTATGACATGTGTGTGTTTTTTTGGGGGGATGCTTAGAGGGCAGATTTTTGGTCACCTGTATGTAGCGATAAAGGTTGGGAATCAACTGGTCCTCTTCATGACTCATCCCACTTCGGAAGTGGGTAACACCAACATCAGTCTGTTGACTGTATCGGAGATCACTTTGTGGAATCAAAATGTGACCCATAGACAACATACCAAGCCCTCCAATTTCTTTTGGAGTGTAGAAAATGACAGGAGGAAATCTGATAGAAGTGATATATTAGTATAGAATTTAAACCAAAAGCAACAAATAAAAGGTTAGTGAAAGGATTGTATTATTTACCTACTAGGCATCTTCGAGTTCAGTCCAATCTTAATACGAGTCTGAATCTTATTTTCACATTTAACTAGTAAATCCAACAGCTCCTGTGTATGTACAGTTGCCTCCCGGAAATATGTCATGAGACCTAATGATAGCCCGAGTCAACAAACAGACTTATGATAACAACAGCAAAGACATTCTACAGTTAATTAAACAATTCAGCTTCACTTACCTATCAAAGCTGTGTTCCATTTATTGACAATTTTTGTGAAAGTAGTAGATCCAGAAGACATGAGAATCTGTCTCACACGATTCTCAAACACTTTCATGTGTTCATCATCAACTCTTAAAAAGGCAACTGCTGTCCTTTCTTTGGTCTGCTCATTTTGTAGATTCCAGACACCATCTCTCGTGTTGCTGAATGCCTCTTGAGTCATTCGAATTTTAGGAAGTATCCGCACTTCAAATCCACACCTGCACATCAATCAGAAGTATCAGCAAAGAGCATCTAGAAAACCAGTTTTTAAATTAGGGAAGAAACAGGAACAATTCTAAAGTCAGCCAATTTAAGGCTTCTTTCAGAAACTCAAGTTGCAACGTGAAGAACTTGACAAAGGCTACCACCTCGGTTAACAATAAAATGAAAGACTACTTATAGCTTTAAATAACTCGATGCTTACATGCTAAAAAGCAAGTTTGGATTATCCTTGCTGTAAACAGAAACAAAGCTGTTTTCCCACTCTAAAGTTGTTATGCTTCGAGGAAGACGATTCTTCATATCCCAGAAGACACTCCTTCCAAGATTGACTGAAAAGAACACAACAAAAGAAAATGTCCAACATATTACAACCAGGCTTTAACATCAAATATTAGAACTCAACCTACAAAAGGAAAAATAAATACCATCATGTTTCATGAGCCTCATTCTTGCATCTCTTGGCCAGCACTTCTTATTGTTGTACCCCACCATATTCTCGTTATTAGGATCAGGATGCTCAGTCAGGTACCGCTGTATGAGGTCACGAGCCTCCTCATGGGTGAAGCGGAATAATATATGAACCCGGTCTATGTACCGAGAATAAAGCCTAATTGGATGCCTTGTCTCAACTTTTGTGTCCCAGTAAGTGATAAATTCATTCGGCATCTGTGGCGGGCCAGCAATTTCACTGGCTCGAGTGAGTCCAAGAAGCAATAAATCTAGCACCAGTCCATAATATTGGACAACAAATGATGCAAACTGTAGACCGCGTATAAGACCATAAGAATTTGTATGGCTCATATCTTTATATGATAACACAACATTGTTTTTTGCCGTGACGTAATCAGCAATATTGTGGTCGAGAACCAGACGCAGAAGCCTGCAACATAGCAAGGTCATTTAGAAGGAAAGCCCCAAATCATGATTACATTTAGAAAGCAATTTATAGCATGCATACCTGTTTAGCATCGTCAAATCAATTTTGTCAAAGAACTTCTCAAACTTGGTCTGCAGCATAACAACACACTGTCCATCACTTGTATCCCATATTCCTTGCAGATTGTTTATACCCTGACACCATTTATAAACCAAAAGTGGAGGTGGCTCTGAATCTGCTGGCTTGATCCAGTTTGGAAAGAGATGACGCTTATCACCTTCATACCACAAATACTGATCAAGATAGGCATCTGTAATCTTCTCAAGAGGTTCAATCTCATACACTGGAATCAAGTAGCTATATAAATCCATAAACTCTATCCCAACCTGGCAAAAGGGGAAAAATTAAATTAAATTAAAGCCATGAAATTTCCTATATGCTAGACACTCACACAGCCTAAAGGTAATTAACTTTCAATTAACTAACAACATACTTCTTTGAAGGCACGCTGAGTGAGAAGATGTCGCTTGATTCTTGATAAAGCCTCGTGTGGATTGTCATAAGCTTGTTCAATCAGCCCCAATTCTTCTCTTTGCAGTTGATTCAACCTTACTGCAACACTGTAGGATTCTTTCAATCTCTCAAGAGCAAGGATAAGCAGCTTAGTATCATGCTTGTACGACAATGGAGGAAATGGAATAGGGGAGAACTTCCTAGATTCCAACCAATGAACTGTTGTTGTATAGATAGCTACAGCTTCTTCTGGAGTAACATATGGACCATCTTTCAAATAATTGTGTTGGCGTTCCTGTAACAAGGATAAATTTGGGAAGGAATAAAAAATAACAATTAAACTTTTGAGACAAAAGACAAATATAAACATCTACGTGGACAACTCAAATTGTAGTTTTGCCATTAAATACTTAAAATGACAAGTGCAGAATACTAAACAAACCTGCTCTGCCTTCAGCCATAATCGTGTCAATCTTCCAAGATTTTTACGACATACAGTCTTATCAACAGTTGCACCTCTTCTTATACGTTCACGATTATAATGGGCAACATTTGTCCACCAGTCTGCTTTTGACTTTACATATCGAAGGATCATGTTCTCTATGGGAACTGGCAAGCCAGGAACCTACATAATACCAAACTATTAAAAAAAGAAAACTGTAAACCAAATAAAAAGAAATCATTTGTTCCTTTTTTAAAAAAGGGTGGCCCCTATTTTGCAGCTGTAACCAAATTAATTTTCAGAACATTATTGGTTATTGTAAAATAACTTTAATTGGAAACAGAGGATCCATGCTTCATTATGCCAGAACTTAAATACAAAGTATACATATTAGCAGTTCACTCAAAAATCAAGAGTGAGTACCATATTTTAGATAGTTCACCAGAAATCCAAGTTAGTCATGGAAACAAAATCAAATCATTATTTACCTTCCATGGAATATTTGCTTTCCAACAACGCCAAGCCTCGCTCAAATGTTGCAATATAGTCCTTGCCTTATTCTGCTTAATGCCCTCTGCATTTTTTTTATTGTGAGGGATGGGAGAAGGAACCATAATATCAGTAAAATCTTACAGGAAGAGAACTGTAGAAACCACTAAGAGAAACATGATCCGAAATTCTGAAATAGTAAACAAAGCCAAAATAGTAGTAATTACCTGGCATGGCATCAAGCACATCATGCATAACAGCAGCTCGAAGCTCCAAGTCAAAGTGACTCTCAACACGCTGCTTAGTAACAGTCTTCGCCACTCCTTTGGAGTGACGTCCCTCAAACTGCCGTGCAAGTAAATTGCCTAGCCAACGTTCAAGAAGAGGCACTATGCCACGAAGAAAGAATAACCAAACTCTCCACATCGGTGCCCAAAACCCACACCCAGGCCCTTTCCCAACAGGCCCAGTGTTAAACCGATAATAAATTAAGTGCTTCAAGTCCTTGCACATTCTAATTTGCCGCATAAGTCTGTACTTGTAACGATACATACCAGTCAACTGACCAACATGGGAAAATGTATATTGCAGACCATCAGCCAGCTGGAATGCATCCACATTACCCAGACGGAACTGGACATTTGCATCTACAACAAGCTTAGTCAAGCGAAGGATTTCACGGCAAAGATGAAATGCATTACCAAACCGAGATTTCTTCCGTTCTTTTGTAGTTAAAGTTTTTACAGGCTTTAGATTGAAGTTATAATCAAGGTGAAGATAGTTCAAATTTTTCCTGTGAATCAATAGATTCAACATGTTATACCCCTGCCTACAAACTTGAAGACCTGCTTCAACCCAATCAAGCTCAGTGGTTTGGAAAAACTTGGTTGCTTGGAGAGATCTAAATAAGTGCTTCTTTTTCTGTGCTTTAGGAGGCCTATGATGCAGCTCGTTCAACACAAAACATTTTAGCAACTTCTGATAACTTACCCGAACTTTAACTGGATATGAAGGAGGACTGTTGGAAAAATAAGAGAAGTTAGTTTCCATATCAGAGGAAGAAAGATGACAAAGAAATACTAAAAACAAATAAAAGACTAGTCATGCAGCATGTAAGGGGGGAATGCTATAACTTACCAATGCTCTTTATACCATTCTGAAACAAGAGGAATATCTTCTGCTCGTCGCATGCGACCAGATCTCATGTTAAAAGGACGAGGAGCAAATAGTAGGGAGATTCCAGCAGCTGTGGTGTCTGTGTAAAGTTGTGTATCTTTAAGCAAAGGTTCCACACCTTCTGGCAACTCCCACTCCTCGTCATCATCCTCATCAACCATTCTCTTCTCACGCCGATCCTTGTTGGCACTGGTTATTGGGTGTATCAATGGATCATAATAAAACGCAGGTAGATCAGGATCTTCAGTTTTTATGTACATAACCATTGGAGTATGGTACACACAAAGCTTTACTTTGCGAGGCCTGTTGTTATATAGATGAGGAAATGCAATTCTGTACTCCGTCCTTAGAGGTGACCTTATAATGAGTTTATTGATGTCATTGAACTCATTCCAGTCCTCATCTCCCTTCTCCATGTCACGATACAGAGGCTCAAACTTAGGACCACCTGCAGGTTAAAAATAAAAGAAAAATTAATGCATGACTTGGACATTCTACAATATCATATACATATTTCCTCTCTCACTTTAATTATTATAGAAGAAACTCATTAAATTAATTTTATAAACATAAATATCTTTTAAAACTTACGAAGTTCATTAAAACACGCATTGCTTTTTTACCTTGAAAATAGAGCCACCAAAATGAGTCTAGCCCACCAATTTAGTGGGTTACGTTTGAGACTTTCAAACCCATTTTCAACCAGATTGATATAACTCGGCTCAACTAACGCGCAGGTTAAGTGGGTCATTTCACTTTTTTTTTTCAAATTCATTTTAATTTATCTGAGTTTTTTGTTTGCTTGGTTTGATGGTTAATTTTCGACATGTACTTTGAGACTGAGTTGAGACAATTGGTTGCGGGTTGCCTATTGTCTTTGTTTTATTACCTATAGTTGATAATTGATAATATCTTATGTAACATTATGTGATGTGATTGTACTTTAACATGTGCAATGTGCTAGTTTTCATTTTTCAACCCATGGAACTTAACCATCAAAATTGAAAAATTGAAGCTTGTAACCTGTAATAATTTGCCATTTTTTCCTGACTGTAAATAATCATACAAAAGAATATAAAAGTAAAACCACATACCAGGTATGCACATGTTCAAAGCCTTCGCCGTAAAAAATGACTCCATGTCAAACAGGTAGAAATAATTTCGGTCAATTAAATCGGACAGAAGTTGCCCAGCTAGACGGTGTAAAGTTGCCATAATAGGAAGGGAAAGATGCCATTTCCGATAGCTAGGACCATTTATCAGCTTTGTCTTCACAAGAGGCTTATGGTCATAGAACCAAGTATAAACAGCAGAATCTTCCTCTTCATCCATCTCCAGCTGAATTGGCTCTAGAGGGTCAACATCCAACAGATTATCAGCATAGTCTAATGGAGGTTCCTCATCATCAAATGGAGGAAATCGCATCCTCTTGAAATGACGACGATCCCTTTTCTCCCTTCTCATCATGATCCACATAGTACCCCACTGTGAAAAGTTCAACTTCATTAATAATTATCCAAATAAGAGTTATATCTAGATAAAACGAAATACCATTCTACCAGGATAGAAGACCTCTATGGCAAGATAACTTTTATAAGGTGCTATTTGCTTAATAATTTGTAGAGAAAGCTCACCTGCGCTAGATAAATGGGCTCAACAACCCATGGAATTTCATTAACAAAAGTAATTGCCCCAGAAATATGGTACAAGACTTTCACATCTCGGACCTGTAATTACAAAAGATTATTTGGTATTAGCATTGGATCCATAGAAGGACATAACCACACAGGTGCAAATAATGTTAAAACCATTGCCCAACGAATGAAAAATGTTTGAATACCTGCTCCCATGGCATAGGCATATTCTCCAGGAGCTTGTAAACTGCATGTGGAATAAATTTAAGAGCTCCAAGATAAACACGTTTATCATGACGGTATTTTTTTGAGGACATATCCCCATGGTCCCTACAATAATAAGCAGCGAATGAATTAGAGACTAGAGTGTATTATCAGGATATAAATGTGGGCAGTACCACCACTATTACAGAGATTGTACTTCTGCCCGAAAAGGCACAATGACAGATATGAATAAAATCACAAATCGGAAATTTGACATCTAAAAATTTATTTAAAAAATACTCTCCTAAAGCAGATTTCCAGAGCATCAATCAACTTATGTAAGTGGTGAGCAGAAGTTTGAAAGTATAAAGGCTTTTCAACAATATGATCTCCTACACCTATATTTAAAAAAACATCTTGATAAAATTGAAAGAAACTATGGTAGTATTCCAATAAATTTACATTCAAGATTAAGAAAAAACAGAAGAAAATTCAATTTAAGCACAAGAAAACAGCACCAAGTTCATTCCTCCTCCCATTACTAAACAAGACAACTCTTAACCAGCTCATAGCGAGCATCCAGCAGCTTAGCATCCCATCAAGTGTCATATCTGAGGACTTTCTATGCCACCGCCTTGAAGCAATGAATTCCTATCCCATAACTTCTAACAACGCACGAATTGTAAGAAATCCTACTACGGCACCCTAACCATAACTTAGCGAAGAAAGGAAACCAAGAAATGTCGGTTATAACTTTTAGTGAAGCTCTTTGTGCAGATACCCAAAACAGAAAAAGAAAAATGAATACGACGCAGATGTACAATACTTCACCCAAATTTTCAAATTCAGAAAACACAGGGGCAGTATAACCATGATCACAAATAAATCTAAATACACTCCGACCCAGCATAAAAAAAAAAAAATTAAGAACACATACATACCTGATGATTTTCCTAACATGTTCGGGGGGCATATCCTCCTTCTGCGTCTCAACAAACCCAAACTTCCTCTTATCACTGTATCTCTTAGAATTCAGCTGCTGCCATTTCCTGGCCTTCTCCTCGAGCCTGGCCTCGGCTTCAGCCTCAGTCTCGGCCGCAGCCGGAGGCATCGGCGGAGGCGGCAGCACCGTGTACGACGGTTGTGCTGCCGGAGGTGGCGGAATCGAAGAGCCAGTAGTTCCTGGAGGCGCAATCTGGCCGTTGTTCCACATCTTGATGAAACCTAGCAAGAAGCTATCAACTCGCAAATAGTAGAACTAGAAATGATAATAAGATTGAAGTTCCACAGCGAAGAAAAGCATTTGAGAGCTGGTATCGGAGATTCTAGGGTTTATGACTTTGTGAATAGTGAGTTTTTTTCCCTCTCACTGAAGAGAGAGAGCAAGAAGCTACTAAACAAAATGCTCACTAGTGGATCAGAAAATAGATTATAGTTTTGTTGTAAGATTCATAGTTATGGCGGTAGCACGTGCCGACTTTCGAAGGCCGCCTTCAGAATTGAATTGGGCCTTTGTGTCCAATAATATCATGAAAATGCCCATATTAAGTTTGGATTTGCAATAAATATGGGTTTTCTTAGACCCATTATGTATAAGCCCATTTATATTTTTTTAGTTTTTTGACGATATTGGACAAAAGGTTGGTTTTTTTTAAGGGCTAAAGTGCACTTTTGGTCCCATAACTTTGGCAAAGGTTTCAATTTGGTCCCATAACTTTTTTTGTTGCAAATTTAGTCTCATAACTTTGGCAAAGGTCTCAATTCGGTCCTATAACTTTTTTTGTTGCAATTTTGATCCCATAACTTTTGAAAATGTCTCACTGTTGGTTCCAAGCTGACTTCCATTCATTATCTGCTGTTAAAATTGATCTGACATACTGAGTTGGATGATGACGTGGCAAATATAGGTGAAGTTATGGAATTAATGGAAATCAGCTTGGGACCAACGGTGGGATGCTTTCAGAAGTTATGGGACCAAAATTGCAACAAAAAAAGTTATGAGACCAAATTGAGACCTTTGCCAAAGTTATGGGACTAAAATTGCAACAAAAAAAGTTATGGGACCAAATTGAAACCTTTGCTAAAGATATGAGACCAAAAGTGCACTTTAGCCTTTTTTAAATAATATAAAAAATAAAAATATTTAAATTTGTACCAAAATAAATATTTATATATATGAGACACTCTAACATGGTTCGAGTGTCTCAAAACACGTGGGCTAATCACCCGGTGCCACGTGACACCAGGTGATTAGCCTACGTGTATTGGGACACTCATATTATGTTAGAGTGTCCCATAAAATATTTCTTTGTTCGGGGATACAAATCTAAATACTTTTATTTTTTATATTATTCAAAAAAAATTGGGTTCCCAAGTATAACTATATTTTTTTAGGTCTTTTTATTAGATAAGATAAGATTTTATATTTGGTTTGCTCTCTCATTTTATTATATAAGATTTTGGTTCTTCTCCTTTTTAATATGATCTGGTGATAATGTGTTGTATTCTTTCCCTTGTGTGTTGCTTGGGGTTTTGTTGTTGTTTTATTTTTCAAAGAAGTATAAATCCTGTTTATGATAAAATTTGTTAGATGATCTACAAATGTTCTATGTTTCTCCTTCAGTGGTTGTATATCTCATCTTCATGAATGAATGCTTCTAACAAAAAAAAACTATTTTTTTTTTAAAAAATATTTACTTTATAATCTGTAAAGTTATCATAAAAATATTATTTAATACTTAAAGATTGAAAATATACATTTTTACTTTTTTACAAACATCAATTATTTAAGGCCAAAGTCCTATTTTGGTCCCTCAGTTATGCTCTATGTTCCAAATTGGTCCCTCATTTATTTTTCGTTCCATATTGGTCCCTTAGTTTTCCAAAACTTGGCAAAGTTGGTCCCTCTAACGTTTTCCATCCATTTTTCCGTTAAAAAAAAAAGACAAAATTGATTTTTAACTCTTAAAAGTTTAAATTTTTGCATTAAGGACTTTTTTCTCTATAATAGAACCAACATGTGAAAAAGAAAAAATAATTGGGGGTTTTAGTTTACTTCGCACCAAAAGACAACAACCCCTCTCTCTCTCTCTAACCACCATCAACGCCATCAGAGATAACAACAGCTTCTCCCAAAAGCAAGTGTGCCAATCTAGAGGGCTCCTTCTTCTCCTCTCTAACGTGCTTAATCCACCCATCTAGCCTCGTTATTTCCTTCTTACACTTTGGTCCCTTCACTAGCACGATTCTCGAGTGAAACCCACCTTCACAATGGCAAGAACTACAATCATTACCATCATTGTCATCATCAAGATGGACATCGACGTCTTTATTTGGCAACCCCAATAGCCGAATCAACGTTCTATATCGTCAATTTTGTCATCTTCAACTTCAGTTTCGAACCTGTGGCGATTCGAAGGGGTTGACGGAGGTGGGTCTTGAGAGGTGGTAACCTAATCGACGATTTAGGCTAAAAAACCGATGTCGCCATCGTGCCGGTGGTTGAGAGGAAAGAGGAACACGAAGGCGGTGGCCGACCTTTTGACCTTTCAACATTACAAAGAGAGATTGTTCCCTTGAATCTGCAAGTTCGCTGGCCGGAATGCTTTTTCTCTTCTGCGTTTTCTTATGAAAGAGATGAGCAAATTCAGTTAAAATATTAAGGCCAAAGTCCTATTTTGGTCCCCCAGTTATGCTCAGTGTTTCAAATTAGTCCCCCAGTTATTTATCGTTCCATATTGGTCCCCCAGTTATGCAAAATTTGACAAAGTTAGTCCCTCTAACAGTTTCCATCCAATTTTTCGTTAAAAAAAGATAAAATTGATTTTTAACTCCTAAAAGTTTAAATTTTTTGCATCAAGGACCTTTTTCTTTATAATAGAACCAAAATGTAAGATAGAAAAAATAACTTGGAGTTTTAATTTATTTCACACCAAAAAAATAATCTCTCTCTCCAACCAAAAAAATCCAATGACACCCAGAATGAGCAACATTCCTCCGGTCAAGATTCCGGTGTCCATGATCTCCGGCACGGCGTCAGTGATGGCTTCAACCTGCGTGGCACTGTGCGCTTGTTGGTAAAATCCAGGAACGAAAGCTTTGCCCAATGGAATTCCGCGATACATGACGGTGAACCTAGACTCGCCGTATAGCGGTGACTAGCAATCAGATGGAGAGAGAGAGGGAGGCGGCGGTCGTGGTGGAGCCGGATCCGCCTTCGGCGGAGCCATCGGCGGATGTGGTGGAGGAAGGAGGGTTGGGGGTTATGCCCATGTACTGGACACCGACTTGTTGGAGATCGAATTGGGGCTTTTTGGGTTTGACGACGAGGATGATGACGAGGACGACGGCTAAGACGAGAAGAGCGAGGAAGGGGAAGAGGAGGAAGAAGCAGCAGCAACAGCCTTTGAAGGAAGCAGAAGAGGAGGAAGATGAACGATACGACGGCGTTGGGTAGTAATAGCGATGAGCAGTGAGAGCTGAAGAAGAAGGAGCTGATGATAATGGTGGTGGTGGCCTTGAGGGTCTGTGGTCTCCATTTGGTTGAAGGTTTCCTCTTGTCGTCATTTTTTTTAGATTTCTTCAGCTTCTTCTTCTTCATCGCGGCATAATCCCTCCACTGGATTTTTTTTTTGCAGAGAGAGAGAGAGTATTTTTTGGTGTGAAATAAACTAAAACCCCAAGTTATTTCTTATTTCTTACAATTTGGTCCTATTATAGAGAAAAAGGTCCTTGATGCAAAAAATTTAAACTTTTAGGAGTTAAAAATTAATTTTGTCTTTTTTTAACAGAAAAATGGATGGAAACTGTTAGAGGGACCAACTTTGCCAAGTTTTGCATAACTGGGGGACCAATATGAAACGAAAAATAATTGAGGGACCAATTTGGAACACTGAGCATAACTGGGGGACCAAAATAGGACTTTGGCCAAATATTAATTAATTTCTTTTTCTTACTTTTTGAGTCTATTATAAAAAAAATGATCTTAATATAAGAAAATAAAACTTTTAGGGATTGAAAGTTTTTTTTTTCTTTTTTTTTAATGGAAAAATGGATAAAAAACGTTTGAGGGACCAACTGTGTCAAGTTTTGGAAAACTGAGGGACCAATATGGAACGGAAAATAGCTGAGGGACCAATTTGGAACATGAAGCATAACTGAGGGACAAAAATAGGACTTTGGCCATTATTTAATTTCTACAAATAATATTTTAAAAAGTAAATGAATAACGAAAAGGTCAAAGGGTTATGTTGGTCCTAAATGTATGCCGTAATATTCATTTTGGTCATTTATGCTTCAAAATTTTCAAATTAGTCCAAAATGTTGGCAAAATGATTCCTTTTGGTCCCAAACTATTAAATATATATATAGTTATATTTCTCTTGTTTTAAGTTTAAACGTGGCTAGTTCAAAGCTACATATTCCATTTTTAAAATTATTTCTGCTAATGGATATATTTATTAAATAGATTAAATATCGGATTAGTCACAAAGGAGTCCTTTTATAATTAACGCTTCCAAAATAATAATTCACTTGTATTTGAATTAACAATCTCATATTAATTGAAAAATTATATAATTTTCATTGTAATTAATCCATTATAATAAAATTAATGAATATTTAGTATAGCAAAATGAGCTAGTATCACTGTATCAGTATAATGAACTCAAGTTCAAATCATATTATATATAAAAGCCTAAAAGCAGAGCACATCTGGTCTTTGCCTACCACGTGTCACTGCCTTAAATTGTCATTAAAACTTTTTATGAGTCTTTGATCAATCCCTGTGCACCATGTCATATATCATTTTATTTAAAAAATTTTAATCAAGCCATGTCATAAAAAATGCGTAGGTGTCAGACTATTTACTATCAGTCATAAATACAATATATGGATTGTGCAATCAAATATGTCAATGCAATCAATTCTGACATTCCAAAGTGTCTAATTATTGACGTTATTAGTTGTGATTTGCTAAACTTTAGGAAAATTGAATACAAATTAATGTTGATTGATTATAATTTTAGGGAAAATTTTGAAATGGTTATCAATTTATTCAATTCTACTCATGATTATGGCGTATAAAACATGTGATCATCAATTGTTTTAAATTATAATTAATTTTGATACATTACTATTTAACAATGATTTTGAATTATATCATTTAAATTAAGAAACGTGATGAATTTGTATCACTTAAGATCTTCTTTTTATAATTTCTTCACGTACTATCATATAATTTGGTATGATATTATGCAAAAAATTATTTCTATCATAAATGAAAAATTGAAGGGTGATTGAAGGTCGTGTGACTATATATATATATGGCATCCATGGAGGTTGTGGTGTGTGTACACTATTGTTCATATGAAATGTTCTTTTATTTTTTAAATTTCATTTTTTTTGTACTATAATGAATGATCAATATGTTGTCTACATCCTACTTCTATTATTTACTTTTTTTTTTATGAATGTAGGTGTTCTCAACTTTTATATTTTCATCACTCCATGAACTTTATGAACGTGCCCTTTGCTCTCATGTCTTCCCATCACAAAGATCATCGCTATTCAGGTTTTCTTTTTTTCACATTCCCCAAATCTTATATTTCAACATCACATGATTATAAGATCGATTTTGATCTATGTTGTCTCATTAATTTTCTTTTTCATTTCCAAAATCACCAAATAAACAATGAAATTATCTTTTTAAGTTTGAATATACGTTGCAAACAATCAATCGAAAAAAAGAAAAATAACATGTACAATCAATCTGACGTACAATTTCTATTAATCAAATCATTAATTCTTTGAATATTTAATGGCATTCGTACAATTGTTTGATTAATGTATTTGATGAAGTAATAATATTCTTAAAAATTTCTAGCCAAAAAAAATATATATTCTTAAAAATTGAATAATAATTATCAGAATTATTCTTATGTATTTTATTGAAACATCAATTTATGGCTATGAAATAAAAGTACAAATAATGTAGCTTTTCCCTTTCAAATGAACTTGTAGGTAACTATTGATCTGAGTGATGATATGACGATCCCGGAGGTCAATAAAACTGGAGTTTTTGACTGTGGTCAAATCTCTATTTCAATTACCAACTTAACCATTTCTCCTGAAGTTGCATCAAGTACACGTTCTAAGAGAAGCGCAACGGATGATCCAGTTTCCCAGTTTGATAAAGAAGCAATTACCGCAAGTGTTGTCGTCATGATCAAAAAAATCAAGCAAGAAAAGATTTGAAGTATACTAGCATGTGTGTCTTTGTAGTTCCTTTGTCGGTTTTCGTATTTTCTTTTCATTCAGACTTTGAAGATTTTTGTGGCTTAGTTTTATGACGATTTACTTTTTTTTTTATTTAGTAAGTGCAGCCCCATATGTTTTCACTCATATCCTTTTGATTAATGCTATTTAGTTATTTCCACAAGGATACGTCTTGAGTTGTTGTTTTAGATTTCCTTATATTCAGACTCGATTGCCAATATATTGCAATTATCTAACAAAAATTGACTGTGTAATTTTGTAATGTTGAGTTTCGTTGACTGTGTGATAACATACAATAAGCATTTTGTTGGCATCAATCAAAACATTGAAATTTTTAAGTTTAAGTTTGTTTTATAAATAGAATTAGTTGTACTTTTATTTCACTTTAATTAA
>QANZ01039687.1:2036-21046 GCA_003254925.1 Chamaecrista fasciculata
TTAGGAGTTATTTTTGATTTATAAAATTCCAATAAAATAGAAGGCATTAGGCGCCTATCTTGGTGGGTCCCATGGGAAGATTTGATCTTCCATTTGATTCTCCAAGATAGCAGTTTGAATTTGAATTAAAATATTATGGTAATATTTTAATTAGATATTCAAGTCATAAAATATGATATTATTGTAATATCATGATTTTATAATTATAAAATTCCATAATTTTGGTAATTATAAGCTTAAGAAGTCGCCTAGCCTAAACCTAATTCAGAAGTGCAATTTTGTCTTCCTCCTTGTAGAGAGTGAGAAAAATCGCCACCCACCTTTCCTAGAGAGAGAATTCGAATTCTCCTAAAGAGTTAGTGAGATATTCGAGTTATAGGATTGTTAGGGTTTTGAGAGAAGAAAAACAAAAGGAGTTTTGTTGTTGTCTTCTCCCTCTTTGCGCCACCATCAAAATTTGGTTCAAGAAAGAGTTCTTGAATCAAAACTCTGTAGATTCAGTTCCCTGGTTTCTTTGGAGAAAGGAACAGAAGGCTAGCACCTCGGTGTTCGATAAACCGTTCGTGTGGATTACCGGTGGAGGAAGGACGCTGACAGTGGACTTCTCGAACTCACCTGAGTACAACCAAGCCGATTGAATTTTTGAGGTATACCACTTATCTAACGAGGTTTTAAATTCAACTAGCGGATCTCGGGTGGGAAATCTTGGGCAGCGCATTTAATTTTTAATTTTGCTTTTGCTTCCGCTGCGTGTTTTGCTCCGGGATTTTCCAACAGAATTTGGGTTTAGGTGCTGACAGCATCTATACTTAAGTTTGTACAGTGTTGATAAATTACTTTAAAACGACGTACGCTCTTAAAGAAAAGAGTAACACCGTAGCATGTGTTTTCATACCACATGTATTGAGAGAACCGCATAAAAAAGGAAGCAAGTGAAAGGTCCCTGGTTCATTGCTATGTGAGTCCTTGGGAGGAATCATCTTCCCATTGATGTCCTTATAACTTTGACAATACCATGAGGGTATATTTTAGTGTCTGCTACTTTAGCATTGTTTCCTGCGATTATGAGTGATACGGTCTAAGGTACTATGCTAGGAAAGCGACTGATACATATCTAAGTGATATTTGGGCGAAAGGAAGATTAACTGCGATATACACATCTATGCTAGTGTCTGTGACATGTCCCTTATGACATTGTGTCGTCATAAGTGTGGATACTAAGTATACAAGGAAGACAATCTAAGTCAAACACTGACTTGAGAGGGATTAGATTTGTCATGAAAAGTGTATATAGTTAAATCTAGGACATCTGAGGCATAATTTTTATGTTCTAGCTACACAAAGGATAAGGTTACTTGTGCTGGTCCCATAAAAAGGATTTCTAGTACAAGTACCTAAAAGAAGACGTCATGCCCACGCGGTCACGGCAAAGCACTAATTATGAAGATGGGAGAAGACGAAGAGACTGTTAACTATCCCACAATCCACCAAGTGAGTGGGAGATGTTGGGATATGGGTCCACCCTTGGTGGATTGGACCCAATCAGATTTGATCCAAATAATAATATTTTATTATTATTATTGAGAGGATTAATTAATTTAATTAATTGATTATTTTTGTAAGGATCATGAAAAGCAGTTGAGATTTATTTGGGTATTTATCAGAATCTTTTGTGATTAAAAGATACTATTTTCATTTAATAAATCTCATTAATATTTTTATTGGTATAAAAATATTAAACCCACACACACACGTATTAGTAACTTCCAATTATATGGAACGTGGAGTAGAACAAACCTGAAAAGGGGGAAGTGACAGAGTAGAAATATACGTGACTTCATTTTACACAAGTGAGGCAGTTCATTTTTGGGTGAAAGCGTGTGTGAAGTTTTCCAAAGTGAAAAAGCTCTCGTTTTCAGTCTCGGTTTTGCTCTCTTGGTGATAGTGTTATTTGCTCTGAAACGTGATTCCGAGTTCGTCATCGTGACCGGTATCTCGTGTGGGTATCTCGAATCAACATTCAAGGTACGCCCAAAACCTTTCATATTACTTATTTTGATTAGACTTTAATTATTACACTTTCTGTTTCTCCATCAATAACATATATATAAGAATTGAATTAATAACATCAAATTAGAACTAATAACTAAAGCATATGAGCATTGAAATTAATTAATTACTGATGTTACCAATGATTCTTTTTCTTTCGTTGATACCTCCAGATTTACATCATTCTAAGTTCTAATGTAGTTATTGAAGTACGATTATATGATGCTTTGGTTTTATATATATATATACCATAAGTAATTGTTTTTGTTCACTCTCTAACTTAGTAACTTATTTTTTCTTTTGATTGTAGCTACAAAACCAAAAAGTAAGGTTATTATGCTGGTGAAGGGACTTTTCTTTTATTGGACTGAGTTGGTGAAGGAATTTAGGATAAGTAAATTTCATAATTCATGATTTTCAGGTTTTAATTTAATCAATTTGAGTATTTCATTGTATCAAGATCAAATTAAAATGAGTTACTCTTACCTTGATCAGATCTATTTCAAATAATTTCATCTTGATTATTTCTATTACAATAATTCCTTTTCTAAAGGTATTGATAAATGTAGTTTTCTACCTTATGTCTAACCGATGGCCAAGTTGCATTGCTAACTATAGAGAGTGGGAACTTCTTGGTGTGCTTTTGGCTGGATAGTCAACATCAAGGTATGTTTGATTTGGTTGCTTCATTATGGTGTTTATTTAAGGGGCCAAATCCATAGTTAACATATTTCTCTGAACCTAATACTGAATAACAGATCTCTACAACTATTTAAATAGGTTCATACATTAATTCAACAGACACTGCTACCATGGTCAAGTTATGTAATCAAGTAGCTTCTGAGTAACATGTGATCTCTAATTTGTGATGTTTTTCTTTCCCCCTTTGCTTCTTTGATAACCATTGGTTAATTAATTGCTATTGTTTGTTTCTTTTGCCATTACTTTAAGTTATAGTGTTACATTTCATGAGATCTAAAAAATTTCCAAGTATTTGTAATGCTCTGCATATTCTAAATTAGTTTGGTATGTAAATACCATTGGATGAAGAGTAATCAAACACGTGGCAGAAATTTGGTATAATCCCTTTAGATTTTAGTAGGTAACCACTAATTAAAAATTTACATTTATGTAGTGTAGTGTTTGATTGCATATATGTACGTATTTCAACTACAAACCATTCAAGATTGTTACCTTTATTATTACATCAAGTGTAAACAAAATTGGAAAAAAGAATTTGCAATCGTCAACTTCACATTTTAAGTAAAGCATAAATAATTCTTTAATCATTCTTGATTTAAATTTATTATTATATCCACTTAATGCCATGGAGCAAGCTCCACTGAGAGTCACTATAGTCTATATTGTATTTGGATGGGGTTGAGGTTGGTTTTACTACTCTCAAGTGATCTATTGAGAAACAAATTGTTGCTCAAAGTGGAAGTAGTAACATAGTTTATGATATTTTTTTTATTGTTGACATTGACTTTCTGATAAGAAATAATACATCCGGGAATCACTTTTCTACTTCTTTCCTTATTTAATGAATAAGAGATATATTTCTTAGGGTAAATTATACTTTGGTACCCTATTGTTTGACCTTATTTCACTTTGGTACCCTGTAGTTTGAAACTTGACACTTTGGTATTAGTGTTTTAGGGAAGATATATTTTCATATATTGCAATGAGGTACAGTACAGTATTTATAGACTATTCTCTTAGCTTGATAACTAAAGCTAATGAATAAGCCTAAGTACAATAACAGAAAATCAGTTCTAACTAACTAACTACTTTAGACTATATACACTTACATCCCCCCTCAAACTGTAGGGAGTTGTACAACCGAAAGTTTGTCCCTAAAAATTGCAAACATAGTGCTAGAAATAGACTTAGTCAAAATATCAGCAACTTGTGCTGAAGCTGGTAGATGCTGCACCCGTAACTTCTTCTGTATGACAAGCTCTCGAACAAAATAGAGATCAATCTCCATATGCTTAGTTTTAGAATGCAAAACTAGATTTGCAGCCAGTAAAACTGCACTTAGGTTGTCACAATGCACAACTGGTGTTGCTGTAGATTGTAGATGAAGCTCTTGAAACAAAGATTGCAGCCACAAAATCTCAGTAACTATAGTAGCTAAACTCCTGAATTCAGCCTCTGTACTAGATCTGGAGACTGTTTGTTGCTTCTTAGAAGACCAAGTAATTGGATTTTTCCCTAAAAGCACACAAAACCCAGAAGTAGACTTCCTATCATCAATATCAGAAGCCCAATGTGAGTCACAAAAAGCTACCACTGATAAAGAATCTGATTTCCTAAGAAGTAAACCATAGGAAATTGTTCCAGCTAGATACCTCAAAATCCTTTTGACAGCTTTCCAATGATCATCCTTAGGACATTTCATGAATTGACAAACTTTGTTCACAGAGAAAGCTATTTCAGGCCGAGTTGATGTCACATATTGTAGAGCACCCACAACAGACCGATATAACATAGGATCTTCAAAATCAGAACTGCCCACTTTACTTAACTTCTGCCCAGCAACCATAGGAGTATGCATAGGCTTTGGTTCACCCATTTTTGCCTTCAACAACAAATCTTTAATATATTTAACTTGACTCAAATGCAAACCACCCTCTGCTGTGTGCTTAACTTGAATTCCCAAAAAGTAGTTGAGCTGTCCAAGATCTTTCAAGGGAAAATGAGAGTTTAGCACAGATATAAGATTGGAAATAACTTGCTTAGAACTTCCTGTGATGATAATATCATCTACATACACAAGAACATACAAGGTTGTAGTTGAATGTTGGGGAATTCAGGGGCGCCTAAACGCAGCGGTAGCAAAAACATAATTAAAAATAAAACCTTAAAACACGCAAGGGCCTAGAATTCCCGAACGGATCCGCTAGCTGAATTTAAAACTTTTAGATAGTGGTATACCTCACGAGTTTCAATCGATTTAGTTGTACGGGGCGTTTCCAAGAAGTCCACGTGACGCATCCTTCCTCCGCCGGTGATCCACACGAACAGTTTTGGAGATGCCTAGGTGCTAGCCTCCTTCACTTCTCCAAGTGAATCCGGGACCTTTATCTACGGTGTTCTTTAATTCAAGAACTCTTCTTGAATCCTTCGAGAACTATATGGCGCCTTGATCAAGAATCCAATTCTTGATCCCACACAACCTTGTCACACAAAACTAAACTCTTTAGAGTTGTGCGCCACTTTCTCTCTCTAGAAACTAGGTTGCGATTTTCTCTCTCCTCACCTAGAGCAAAAATCGAAATTTTTCTCTTGAGAAGAACTAGGCTAAAGTCGATTTTCTAAGTATGCATGAGGCTTTTTCTTCCTTCTTAGGATATCTGTGAAATTCGACTTAGGCTTCCTTATATAGGGTTTGGGGACTTTGATAATTATAATTAGGGAATCCCTAAAATATATAATTATCAAATCATAAGATTATGATATCTCCATATCACAATTTCATGACTTGAATTCCAATTTAAAATATTACCATAATATTTAAATTTGGAATCAAATGCAATCTTGGAGAATCAAATTTGGAAGATCAAATCTTCCAAGATCTCCCCAAGCCATGCGCCTCTCCCCTCCTTATTTTGTTGGAATTTAATGAATTAAAATAATTATCCTAACCCTTAGGAAGTTATAACTAACTTGTTATTTTCCAACAATATTGATTTAAAGAATTCCCTGAATATCTTTAAGTCAATCTTTTTGAATCTTGAATTCTAGTTTATTGAATTAAAATATTACACTAATATCTTTAATCCAATTAACCCTAGAATTCGACTTTCCCTATATTTATTGAATTAAAATATTACCTTAATATATTTAATTCAATCATTTGAAATCTAGATCAAATCTTTTGAATTTCAAATTCAAGCCATGATTTTAATTAATAAAACATTTTTATTAATTAAACTCCTTTTGTATCATGAGGCGCCAACCTCCTCCCATTTATCCCAATATTAGTGAATTTAATAAATTAATAATTTCCTAACTCTTAGGAACATTATCCAATTTATAATTCCCCTAATATTATAAATAGGAATATAATTGTAAATAGCCTAATCCAATTATCTATTTAACAATTATCATATATATATATATATTTAAATTTGTCTCACAAATCTAAATATAATATATCTGTAGATAATTAATTCAAGACAAGACTTTATGTCCCACAATAAGTTATGTCTCAAACGGTGTCACAAATGTGACCCACGAATTAGGGTTAACTCGTGTCCCAGCTTGGCATCTGGTTCCTGCTCGTGTGTGACCCAGCAGGCCCCACGTGAAGTTGGCAGTAAATCATCTCATGACTCACAAGTCGAGAGCGGACTCTAGCAAGCCATCACGACTACCCAAAACACGTGAGTTATCGTTTAACCCCTAAACGACTTAACCTTAGTACCATCTTGTCCAGATCCCTTTTTGTCCTACGATATTTTGGTAAGGATCAGGCATGGGAAAGTCATCCAAAATCCAAACCTCAACTTTCTCGATTTCCTGAGTAAGTCCTAATATCCAGTGTGGCCACACATTCCCTTGGACAGACTCATCGAGGGGCCCAGTTAAATATCTCCCATCTCAATGAGGGACAAAATTCCATCTTGGTCAACCACATTCCTCAGCACGACAATCAACCAAACCCGTACTCAGCCCTTATGGCTACCCTGTTACGAGTAACGTTAGACTAAGCCAAAGTTTGACAACTGTAATGCCGGAATAGTCAAGACCTCAGGTCTAAGGGCATCGTGACAGGTGTACAGGAGAGACCAGCTAATGATCTTAACCCATGCAGAACTCTCCGGGTCGGTCCAGCAATTTGTAACTCCTTACATAATTGCACCATGACTCTCGTCCCAGCATCTAGTGCATGCATCTCTATGCACCAAGGTCAGGCTGGTCTTAGTTCATTTCAAGTTCCCACCTGATTGAGCGACCAGGGACAGTTTAGATTAACTATCTCATAATTAATCATGGACTGTTATCATAGTAAACATGCTAATAATATGATAACCATTAATTTATCTCTATAAATTAATTGATATGTTCCAAACATATCTGTAAGATGATTGGCCCTAGGGCACAATCTCCATAATTGAATTCTCCTTAATAAAAAGAGATGAATCACACTTTGAAGCCACAAACCCCAAAGAACACAAGGAGGAAGATAACTTGTCAAACCAAGCCCTAGGTGCTTGTTTGAGACCATACAATGACTTATGTAATCTACAAACAAGTTTAGAGTTAGCATCTTCAAAACCCGGAGGTTGAGTCATATAGACTTCTTCTTGCAAAATACCATTTAAGAAGGCATTATTGACATCAACTTGATGAATATGCCAACTTTTAGATAAGGCTATTGTGAGGACTGTCCTAATAGTAGCTGGCTTTATAATTGGACTAAAAGTCTCGGTAAAGTCAAATCCCGGCCTTTGATTGAACCCTTTTGCCACTAGACGTGCCTTATACTTTTGAATAGACCCATCTGGATTGTTTTTAATTCTAAAAACCCATTTGCAAGTCACAGCATCTCTATTAGAAGGTAAAGAAACCAAACTCCATGTTTTATTCTTGATGAGTGCATCATACTCATCTTTCATAGCGGCATACCACTTAGGATCTTGAAGAGCAGCCTTTACATTCTTTGGTTCTGTTGGGGTTGGAGGAGCTGATGTAGAACATGTAAGAGCTTTAATTATAGGCTTACTATGTCCAGTCTTAGACCTGGTCAACATAGGATGCCTATCATAAATTTTCTTTTGTCTAACAGCCCTCTCTGCTATAATTGGTGCCACAAAAGCTGATGTAGAATCAGTTGAAATTGAAGGATTTAGCTGCTGCTCCTCCTCTAAAACAGGACAATCTGCACTAGAATTATTGGAAGAAGGCACCACAGATCGAAAAGATGATGAATAACCTTGATTAGATGACATTGAAGTAGGTAATTGAGCATTTTGAGATGCAGAAATAGAACATATAGGAGGTGTTTGAGAGGGAAACTCTTGGTAGTAAAACTGATGCTCATTAAACAAGACATGCCTAGACACATACATCCTATTTGCTTTTGGATCAAAACACTTATAACCCTTATACTTGTTGTTATAACCAAGAAAGACACAAGGAACAAATTTGAAATCAAATTTATGCTTATTGTAGGGTCGAGTGAAAGGAAAACATACACAACCTAGGGTTTTTAAGAAAAGATAGTCAGACAACTTGGAATAAAGTAGTTCATAAGGTGATTTATTGGTAAGTAGTGGTGTAGGAAGTCTATTTATAAGATATGTAGCTGTGGAAATAGCATGATCCCAAAAAGTTAGTGGTAATGAAGATTGAGCCATTAGTGTTAACGCAAATTCAGTGAGATGCCTATGTTTTCTCTCGGCTAAACCATTCTGTTCAGGTGTATGGGGACAACTAATTTGGTGAACAATACCACAACTAGCAAGTGTTTTAGAAATAGGAATAAACTCCCCACCCCATCAGATTGAAAAGCTAGGATTTTAGAACCAAAATGATTCTCAACAAGACTTTTAAAATTGAGAAAAGCAGTATGTGCATCAGATTTATTTTTCAAAAGATACAACCAAGTATACCGAGTGTAGGAATCAATAAAAACAATATAATACTTCCAACCATTTATTGAAACATATGGACTAGGCCCCCAAACATCAGAATGAATAAGCTGAAATGGTTTTGTATATGAAAAAGAAGAATTAGGAAAGGGAAGTTTATGATGCTTCCCTAAACAACAAGAATTACAAAAAGTAGTTTTTATTATTTTTGTAGGAAACATTACAACTTTTGAGAACTTGAGAAAGAATGAAATCAGATGGATGACCCAATCTTTTATGCCAAGTATCAACTGTAGTGGACAAAACTACATTACAATGATAGGAGTTTTTATTACAATTCTGAACTAGAGAATCATTACAAGTTTTTGAAACATTAGTACAAAGAGAAGATTGAGGACTATGAGAAAACTCATGAAAGGCGTATAGACCATCTTTGAGGTGTCCTCTAAGAAGAATCCTCTTGGAATTCTGACATTTAACATAACAAACATCAGAATGAAACTCAAAATAGACTTTGTTGTCTTTAGCAAACTTAGACACACTTAATAGATTCTTTTTCATAGCTGGAACATGTAGCAAAGAAGATAGAATAAGAGGTTTAGAATGGGATTGCATCTCAGAACTACCAATATGCTCAATTAAAAGAGACTTACCATCTCCAATATACACATGATCTTGGCCTCCATAAAACTCTTGATTCTGTAAATTTGCCAAATTAGGAGTCACATGGCACGATGCACCGGAATCTAGATACCAAGCCGGGTCATAGAGAGCTTCAGAAGTAGCCATCATCACAGTGTTTTTGGACTTAGAACCACTTTCACTACTTGCTGAAGAAACATCAGTAGAGGCAAAAGAACTCAAACTCTTGGTCAAACCTAAAATGGCACTGAAAAGCCATATGCCCTGTTTTTCCACACATTTGACATATCAACTTGGTATTAGAACTACCATTCTTAGCACCTCGATTTCCTCTGCCCCTTGCTCCTCTTTGAACATTTTGATGCTGCCCATATTGATTACCATTTCCTCCATAAAACTGCCCATTATTACTATAATTCTGATGCTGTCCATATTGACCCCTATACCCATTCTGCATAGGCTGAAAATTGGACTTTCTATCTCTATTATATTGCTGTTGTACAATATTAACAGAGAGAGGAGGCTCTATTGTCTTCTTCTTCTTGCTAATCCACTCTTCTTGAGTCATAAGAAGAGCTTCAAGTTCCGCTATTGTAAAAGATTCAGCCGTCGGATTTATTTAAAACGTTTGTGAAACTTAAGAAACCAATATCATACTAGACTAAAAAGAAAACTGACAACAATATATACAACCAAATCATCAAAGCTAGTGGTTGTTGATTCAATAAACATGAAACTGTAAAGCAAAGTTCTCTCACAATCTTTGGAGGTAATTCTATATTCATATTGGCATATATCAACAACTTTATGTTTCTCTAGGCTCATTGATTACATTCTTATAACCTTTTACAGAATAAAACAAGAATGCAGGGCTAATGAAAGAAACATGCCACTTTGCTGTTTGGTCAAAATTTTCTGAGACAAAATTACGTTGCTTTTCGTCTTCCATCGTATTCCTTCAGATGTAACACATGCAAATATAAATGAAGTTGCGTGTCTCGGTTAGGACATCCCAACCAGGCCAAAAGACAGACCAATAAATTAGTGGCGGACTCTCCCAAAGAAGTGTTCAATCTGCAGGCTCCCCTGGGACTGTGTATTGCTTGCTTTAGGTCCGGATTTCAACCTTTTTGAACCTAGTGATTTCTCTTTACTATCCTGCAAAAGATGAAACAAAGTCGTCGAACATTTCTTTTATTTTGCGAAAATACCAATCACACAATCTCATTGAAATCAATAAAGCATTAGAATGAATTCGTTATGATAAATCTAAATTGGAGTAATTTGTTAAATTTTTTCTGTCAACTAATCTAATAGATTCAGTTGGATTAGTTGTTGAAACCAATCCAAATGGAATCAGTGAGCTGCTTAATGGCTATGGGATAGTATGCATTTAGCATATAGCCATTCTGTTCATCAAACTTTTGGCAGGTGCATTTCATCAGAAAAACAATACTCAAAGGACTATTAAATAGAAAACAGAAAATTATTTCAATACCTACAATTACATAAAAGCATAATTTAGTATTGGTTACAGAAACTTTAGGCAACTAACAAATGTTGACTTGTTAAACATGTTGTCAAGATTATGAAACCAATTAATTTAGTAATTAACAATAATGACAGAAAACAAATGCACCGGGAAATTTCAATAGAATGAATGCATAAGATATAATGAACCCACCAGAAAGGTTTGACTTGGAGGTCTTAGAACTTTAATCTTGCCACCTCTACCATCAGCCCCAACAGCTATCAAATCACCATTACTTGAACCATTTGTGCCGACTGATTCCTTGTTCTGTCCACGCTTGCACCATTTACCCAAGTATCGATTAGTTCCATCAGGACCAAGTAATCCACCAGAAAAACTAATATCACCTGGATGTCAAGAAGAAATAAAGAAATTTCAGCTTTTGAACTTTCTTACCCAATTATAATAAAACACATTAAGGGACTAGCAGCATACCAGGACTGGAAAGTGCAATTGGCAATGGATTTTCTTTTTGAATGTTAATCATGGGTTGAACTAGTTTCAAATCATCTAAACATGTCACATCTTCATCTGTATTACCAGCAGCAATGTTACCGAATTCATTGTTAACATCAACACTAATGGGCTCAGCCAAGTTATATTTTCCTCTATTTACACCAGAAGCTGCCTCTGACTTTGCTAGAGTGGACCTCCCTAGAGCAACAGTATCACTGTTTTGGTCTTTACAGATATATTTTGCATGTTCTGAATCATCCTCATCAACTAGGATACAATCTTTATGTCCACTTCTAGACATCGTGGTTAAACTTTCCTTACTACAGTTCACATCTTTAGTTTCTTTGATTTCTTTTCCGTTAATGTTCTCTGTCATTGGGTATTGTGATGATTTATTATTGACATCCACATTCTGATCCAATCTAGATTGAGATGTCAAGATTTGTTTTCCATGCTTGTTTGATGAAACTTTATCAGCTGAAAACAGAACAGAATCATAACCAATATTGTTTTGAAGATCCTTTAAGCAACTTGTTTTCTTCGAAACTTTTAGAGACCTTAGGATTTCATTCTCTTTTAATTCAGCAGCTGCCTCTAGTTCTTGTACCCTTGCCTGACAATATCAGAAAATTAACAATTAATGTCCACAAAGATCTCTTACCATTGAGAATTTCGAATTATCAGCATAAAGTGTTTACCTTCAATTTCTTGATTTTCTCATTAGCCTTCTCTAGATTATGAGAATAACGAGCCTCCCCTCTTCCCAAAATATTGCATTTAGTCATTAATTCTTTGTAGCTCCTATTAGAACCAAGGCATGGCATAAGCTAATCATAAACGTTAAGGAAAAAATATCAAATTTAACTTAAGTATATGAAACAATAAAATAAAAGGAGAAAAGGCCTTCCAAAACCCTATGTATTATTGTCAAAGCAAAGCAATAGAGAAAATTTATAGTAAAAGACTAGAAGGCTGATACAAACCCTAAACATTTTTTTTTCTCAGTAAAGAAACAAACTGAGATTTTAGAGTGTAAACCTGTTCCGCATGACTAAAGATCTTCTCAACGTATCGATCACATCTTGACTGTTTGCCGAATTACCCAGCCAGGCTAGTTTCAATACATCATCTTCATCAAGATCCAGATCTGACACTCTACATTGCAGATTTGCACGTCATATACCAACCACAAATTAGCATGAAGAGAAAAATAAAGTAACTTTGGCCAGTCAATGAAAGAAAATTCTTTCACATACAATTTTAATGCCGCGAGTTCTTTAGCCAGCGCCATATTTCTGTCTTTTAATTTCGAACACTCCAAAGTTGACTTTTGAAGCACCTAAGCCAACCAAAATATATTGAGTTAAGTCCTGCTGTGAATAGTTATATTATTTCGACTACTACAAGGCATATAGGGTAATTTACCTCTGATTTCATAAAAAGCTGGCGTTCTATGATTTCCTTTTGTTTCAAGGCTTCATTTTTTAATTCTAAATCCAATTTTGCCTGCTTCTTGCAAGCACAAAGCTGAAAAGGGAATTGTTTAAGAGCCATAAGGAAGTAGTAGAATAACAAACAAACAATGGATTATTGGTAAATATATAAGACCATTCATATTTATATTTGGTTATCATGATAAGCAAAGGGAGAAAAAATAGTTGCAGAGAGATTGATTCTACTTCTAGAGGTCAAAAGAAGTTCAGTAACTCTATCAAGCAGAGTAATAGAGCATATTGCAGTCACTAAACTTGAAAATAATCTGATTCTTAGAGAAAATAAATATGGAGAATATTATGTGGACAAGCAGCAGGATTTCAACATGTTTAGTTAGAGTCTTTCTTCCCTTTTATGAATGCACTCATTCTCAAACAATAAACTCCAAATTCCCTTGTATCACACTACCAAAAGTTTCTTTGTTTTGTTCAATACACATATGAAAGTACCAATTCCATCTAAGTGGAGGGGATAAAAGTGAAAAAACTTTCAATCTCCTTCATTCTTAGCCAATGAGTTAACAAATTCCCAACAATGTTTTCATCCAGCATTGATCATCCTAAAAAGTTAAATGTTTCTATTCTTACTTTTTGCCCGCAGACATGCATTATTTCATTTGACAAATGGCAATCATTGAGTAAAAACAAAGAAACACAACTCTTAGATGATTTAACTTTCCTTAGCAGCGACATCTTCATCATTAATAGAAAAGAAAATCATAGTACCTCCTCAGTGATATCTCCCAATTCCTTCCCTTGCCGATCCACCGTTGAACTCAGTGCCGAAATTTTTACTTCCAATCTTTTCACTTCTCTACGTAATACCCTTGCATCTTCCTCCTCACATTTCTTAGGGTGAAGAGAATCCTTAACGTCTCCAACTGATTGAAAATAAAGCCGAGCCACATCGCTTGCTCTACAAATCTGCTTGCACACAGGGCACGTGCACTTCTTCGCTTTTGAACAGTACTCAAACCATTGCTGCAAACTACATCGAACCCCAAATAGATATATAAGTAAATAAACAAACCCCAAAATGAAAAACCCTAACTAACATATAGCAAAATGATAACTGAAATGTTGAGAAACAAAGTCCCATAGGAAGATGAAGATGAAGATTATGGAATGTACCAGAGCTCATGGAAGACATGGCCGCAGATAGTGATGGATTGAAGGTCTTCAACAATAGGCTTTAGATCTTCGTAGCAGATTGAGCAAATGGTTCCAACAAAATCACCTCCTTCATCATCATCGCCCATCTCTCTCTGATCTTCTCTCATCCAGAATATGATCTCCAACAAGCAAAACTTTAAAGCGCCGAGAATGGAGTGAAATGAAATTTGAAAATTGCGAAAAACCTCCATTAGAAAATTTCAGAAAGCGGGAAGAAGCAATGGTTAATGAATGGGAAAGAGATAGCCAAGTGCATATCACGTGAAATGTGATTTTTCTTTTTTTGGGTCAAAATTGCACTTTTGGTCTCATCTTTACAAAAAAATCGCAGATTTGGTCTCATCTTTACAAAAAAAAAAAATATATATGAGATTTTGAGATACAACAAACAAAATATTTAAAAGATATTTCATAAGTTATTGGTCAAAGGGTCATTTTGGTCCAAAATGTATGGCCTAATGTTCATTTTAGTCCATTATGTTTCAAAATGTTCAAATTGGTCCTAAATGTTGCCAAAATATTTCATTTTGGTCCTAAATGTTGGTAAATGTTTCATTTTGGTCCCAAACTATTGAATTTGGTCATATTTCTCTCGTCTCTCATTACAAGTTCAAAGAACTTGTTAAGAGGAATTCATAGCTCTAAATTTGTCGCATTCGAGTTTGAAACGAGAGAGATATTATCAATTTTACTAGTTTAAACATGAAACAAGCAGTCTACTTTTAGGACTGATTTGACCTCGTTTGCTGACGGCCCCAACTGGATAGAGAAAATACTCTTTGAAAATAATACGTAGCTCTAAACTCGTTACATTCGAACTTGAAACGAGTTATATTCAATAGTTTGGGACCAAAATGAAACATTTTGCCAACATTTAGGACCACTTTGAACATTTTGAAACAACCAAAATGAACATTAGGACATCCATTTAGGACCAAAATGAACCTTTAGCCTAAGTTATTTCTACTAATTTAGAAAAATACCAAATTTTAAAATATATATTTTATAAAATAAAAAACCAGAAATTTAAAGAAGCAAAGGAGGGACGAAATGAGTGGAAATGGAGAAAAACTCACCTGAGTAGGGACGAAGGATTGTGGCGGCAACAGCCGCCGCCGGCGACGGTGGTCGGAGATGGTAGGAGTGGTGGGTGATTTGGGGCAAGCAAATCGAGTGGGAAAGAGGAGGTTCGAAAATGCTACAATAGGGTCGTCTAAAGCCTAAGCTGTTTTAAGATGACTTTGGGGTTATTTTGAAATTTCTGAGAGTTAGGGAGGGTGAAATGCTATTAAGTCCCACTGCTTCTTCATGTTCTAGAATAGTAGAATTTATGGAAATGCCCATATTGGTTTTAAATTTATCCAAAACGGTCCTAAAAACTCAAAATTTTAAAAATTGGATTTCTTAACAAAACATTTATCGTTAGATTCGTTTCAGTGAGTATGTTTCAAATATAAAATTTATTTTCGAAAATTTTTCTTCTAATTTCTTATTCAAAAAGTGTCACTTGTACAAAATTTAGATAAATTTTAAACTCTTCTTGCTCTTAAATTTTTACCATAAGCTCACAAAAATATATAGATTCCAAATACAAAATATACAATTCTAAACTATCAAAGTTTCTAGTTTCTAAAAATTCTATTATAAAAACTCCTAATATTGATATAAAATTTAAAACTAATCTAAAAATCAATCTAAAATTCTAAAAATCTCTAATTCTATTTCTAAACCTCAAAAACTAAATTCTGTTTGGGTGTTTTTTATCTGTGTCTATATATATTTATAGCAGTGGTTTGTGCATCAATCCATCCATATATGGACATATATAAATTATTTGTGTTTTAAAAAAATTTATCTAGGGACTAAAATGAAAATTATAAAAAAATTGAGGTCAAAACATAATATTTGAAAAATATAGGACAAAAGATAGAATTAATAAAATGTCCCAAAAAGTTTTCATAGTTTTCATTTTAGTCCATAGATAATATGTATCCAAGGACCTGTTTGTAATTTTCTGAAAATATTGAGGGTCAATATGTAACTTTTGCTAATTTTTTTTGGTTAAAATTACAAAATAGCTCCAAAAATTCTAATTTTCGTTAATTTTCTAACAGAATTAAAGCTCAAGGTACCAAAGTGTTTAGGGCGAATACCACATGGTACCAAAGTGAAATATGACCAAACCACAGGTACCAAAGTGTAATTTACCTTCTTTTTTAAATGATTGTTACATACTAATGCCTATTTTGATTTACAATTAATATCATACAATGATGATGATTGTTTAGTAGTTTTTTTTTTTCCAAAGAAAAGAGAGAACAGGGGAGCAAACACGAAGCTAAACAACAATAAAACGAGGGAATGACACACCAGCCACGTCATCCCTTAGAAGGTTTAAGCAGAAGGAGGGAGGAGAGGGAAGCATCTTCACTTGGAAGTCGACACCAGTAGCGGCATTTGCAAGACTGTCAGCGACTCGATTTCCCTCACGATGAGTGTGAGCGATGGAGACATTCCAATCTCTTCTACAAAGTTGACGAGCATGGTTAACGAGATTGTAGCAGGGTTGAGAAGCCGCACAACCATTCTTCATGAGGTTAACCACAGTCAGAGAATCGCTTTCCAACCAAAGCCTTCTAATTCCAAGATCCCAAGAAATTTCCAGACCTGAGATTACCGCCCAGATCTCCGCTGTAAGGACAGAACCAGTTCCCAAGCCTTTTGTAAATCCCATAATCCACCGACCAGTACAGTCCCTAATAACACCACCACAGCCAGTAATCAGGCCACCTTGAGAACTAGACCCATCGACATTACACTTGTGCCAACCTTGAGTAGGGAAATTCCACCTGATGAAGCTCTCGGTCCTCCCAAGTCTCAAATTGCCCAGATTGGCGCAGTAAAGCTCCACTTCAGAAGCCTTAAAGAGAGTCTTGTCAAACACACTTCCCCAACCATTAGCACTAGGATTGAAGATGCAGTTATTCCTATAATTCCAAAGAGACCACAAACCAGTAGCAAAGAAAGTCTTCCACTGAACATTGTCTCTCCACACATGAGTTGACTTCATATTGGTCTGAATCCAATGCTTGATGTCTCCAGAAAAGAAAACCTGCCACTTAGAGGGAGGGACAGCTTTCTCCCAGAACCTCCTGGCAATCACACAGTCCCTCATTACATGAAGACAAGTTTCCATATTATTAGCACACAAACGACACTCACCAGTGGTGGTCATCCCACGATGAGCTCTATTATGGTTTGTGAGCAATTTTTCATTAGCAGCTAACCACACACAAGACTTGATTCTCTGGGGGCCATGCCAATCCCAAATGGAATTCCAAACACGATTAGTGGAAGCATTAGAGGCACCAGCAATGTGATTATAGGCAGACTTAACAGTGAAAAGTTGATCACTATTAAAACGCCAAACAACTTTATCATCCCCATCACTAGGCTTAGGGGGAAGGAAAGACGCAAGTTTCATTAAACCACGAGTAGAAAGTTGTTGCTGAAGAATATTCCAATTCCATTCCCCATCATGCAGGGTATAGTCACAAACATTCTTTTGAAGGTTATCCATATCAAAAGGCATCTTGGCAAGATCAAGAAGATTATCCTTACCAACCCAAACATCAGACCAGAATTTAACCTGAGAACCATTCCCAACTCTCCATTTGATGCCTTTCTCCACATAACCCCAAGCATGCCGAATGCCTCTCCAACAATTGGACTCCTGACCTTTTTTCTTAACAACAGGAATTTGCTTGTCCCCACACCCATACTTTGCTTTAATAACTTGAACCCAAAGCTTCTCAGGTCTGGAAATGAGCTCCCACCCAAGCTTCGTCAGGTGAGCCAAATTTGAGATCCTAGAGGATCTAAGACCCAGGCCTCCAGCCTCTTTAGGTTTACAAAGATTATCCCAGGCCACAAGATGAATTTTCTTACTCCCTTCAGAAGAACCCCAGATAAAATGTCTACTCAGCTTGTCAACTTCCTCACAAATACTTCTCGGAATCAGAGTTGTATTCATATAGTAAGTAGAGAGGGACCCCAAGACAGATTGGGTAAGAGTAATTCTACCAGCAAAGGCAAGTTTCTTCATCCTCCAACCACTCAGTCTTCTACGAGCTTTATCAATGATAAAACTGTAAGTCCGTTTTGAGACTCTATCATGATGAAGAGGCACACCCAGATACTTCCCAAGATTAGCCGTCAGAGAGAAGTTCGAAGCATTGCTAATTTCTTGCTTAATATTCAAACTCATTCCGAGAACAGTAAATTCTTGTTTTCTCAGCACTGACCTTTTGAGCTGAAGCAGAACAAAAGGAATTGAGACACTCAAGAATTACCTCAACCTAGGAAATCGAAGCTTCAGCAAAGAGGACTAAGTCATCAGCAAAGAAGAGGTGAGATAACTTAGGCCCATTTCTGGAAAGAGAAATCGGCTTCCATCTACCATTGTTGACAGAATTCTCAATAATATGTCCAAGCCTTTCCATGCAAAGCACAAAAAGGTAGGGGGAGAGTGGGTCACCCTGTCCATGCTAAAAGAGTCAGCGAGAGAACCATTCCAAAGAACATTAATTTTAGCAGAGGTAACACACTCCATGATAACCCCAACCAACTGCCCAGATACACCAACTTCAGAGAGTGTATCTTCAAGGAACCTCCAGTCGAGACGATCATAGGCCTTTTCAAGATCCACTTTAATCGCCATCATTCCTTTCTTACCCTTCTTTCTCTCCATGGTATGAATAACTTCCTGAACAATAATAATATTGTCTGTAGTAGACCTCCCACCAACAAAACTGCATTGAGAGGGCTTCACAAGAATATCCATGACTTGGAATTAATATTGTCTGTAGTAGACGTTTTCATGACTTGGAAGTACACTTGGGACCAACAGTGAGACGTTTTCAAAAGTTAGGAACTAAAATTGCAACAAAAAAAGTTAGGGGACCAAATTGTGACTTTTACGAAAGTTAGGGGACCAAAATTGCAACAAAAAAAGTTAGGGGACCAAATTGAGACCTTTGCGAAAGTTAAGGGACCAAAATTGCA
>QANZ01039689.1:4435-38168 GCA_003254925.1 Chamaecrista fasciculata
AAACATATATATATAATTTTGAATTAATATACTTAAAACCTATCCTAATATTTAGCATTTAATTTCCACTTTATCAATAAAATCATGGCAGCGGAATATTGTTAACTAAATAATTGATTTGTGTAATTGATTGCAATATATTCGTTCATTAATTATGTCCACCAATTACTATCCTATTACCATGTCACATAATTGTTTTCCAACGGATAAGTTTACTTTTATTGTAAAAGGCAATACAACTGATCTTTACGGCATGTTCCGAAAGTTCGATCAATTAAATAAAACGAAAATCGCAGAGTTGGCATTAGTTTTGAGATAAAGTTGAAGATTATATACACATCAAGTAAAAGATCAATTTACATAATCTATGCACAATTAGTTAACTTTGAGAGATTTTTAAATGTGGCTCGAAATGAATGCTAGCTATGCTGACGACTGACGACTGACGACTGATGAGCATGAATCCGGGCTGAGATCGAAACATGCTATACACATAAAGCCAATTTATGGCTCTTTACTATTTATTCAAGAATTTACATAATTAATGAGAACTTTCTGACCCCAAATGCAATATCATATTATATATATGTATATGTATTTATGTACTAGAATCAATTGGGATTGTTATTATATACTAGTCTTTGACCCGTGCGTTGCACGGGAATTATTATTAGGATTCAAACCCTACAGTATACCCCAGGTAGAATTCAAAACAGGCTAACTTTAAAAAAGTATATAAAAGCTAACCCCTACAGTCTACCTCATTAGGAGAAAAATAGTGCAAATCTGAAAACAATTGAGGTAAAAATTGCAAATTATAAAAAAAATGATTCACTCAGAGTATACTAAGGAAAAAAAATCGTCACAATCAATTATGTGAAATAACATAAATAAAAATAAAATGGAATGTTTGAAGGATGCAACATTACAGACATTTTTGCATTAACAAAACAAAAAAAAAGGAGAACTACAAGATGTTGAACTAAATGTTCTGGAAAATCTCCAAAAAACTTGATGTTTGTTAAAATGATACACGGCAATTTCAAATAAATATAGTGCATTTAATAACTATAGTTCAATAGTAACTATAGTTCAATATAGTCCAAGTAACTTGCAAAACAACAGAGTTTACTGCATGCATTATCACATAATGAAATATTTTTCCCATATCAAGAAAAAAGTGTCTGTCTTTCAACCTAACATAACAGAGGGAGATACCATCAACTAAATAACTCAAACTTATACTTAATTGAATTTGTAACAATAAACAAATTTTATCATAATCTTGAAAAAGTTTTATTGAAATAGATAATAACTGAAACTGCGAAATTAACATAAAAGCAACATGCTGCTAGAAGGTTATTAACCGTAAGAGACCAACACAAAAGCCACGAAACTGGAATGAAAAAAAGAAAATGACCAGCTGAACAAAAAGATTAAAACAGACATCAAATCTTCTCTTGCTTGATTTTCTTGATCAATTTGACAGATGCTGCATAATCGTCGTCGACTTCAGAAGCAGACTTATAATCACTATCTGAGCTTCTTTTACCAGATGATTTAGAACTGTCATCCGGAGAAATTGTGAGATCAGGAAATGGTACAGTTTTTTTATAAGCATCCCTAAAACAACTCTTACTGATCTTCGGTGTCTGAATATCATCATCTTCCAAACATATAGCCTAATTACAAAAATAGCAAATTAGACAAAAAAAAATTGAAGAAAATTATCATTACTGGGTTACACATTGATATGAAAGAATGAACTTCCTTAAATACGTAATAATGTATAATATCACCTTGTCTTTCAATTCTCGAACATCGGCTTGTGTGGATTCTGTTGCACCATTGTTGGGAATGAACTGGTTTATTATTTCATCATCAGCAGACATCTTGCTAATAGTGAATGAAGGCATAACATTGCTGGTGAATTTTTTCACTTTAATCTTGAACAGAAATTGCTTGCCAATGAATTTGTTAAAAATGGTAGGCATCTGGGATTGCTCTTCTTCAGACTACAAAATAAGGTCACGTTACATCTTCAATCACCTATAAATCAGGTATAATTTGTCACCTACAATTTAATTCAATCCCTAAAATAGACCGCATGACATCAATCAGGTCTTCAATTGTATATGAATTGCTAAGCAATCCATTAAATTACATTCTAAATTAATGCAGAAATGAAGCAATCAGACAAAATCAATATGATATTCTCCCTATGTGATTAAATGCCAAATTAATTAGAATGACGAATTAATTAGCATAATTTAAACTATAGTCAAATTCATTTATTTTACCAAAAATATGGATAAAAAACAGTTTTTAAATTTCTTACTTCAACAAAAAAAAGAAGACATAAAACAATATATACGTTATTTTCCTATTAAACGTCCAAGTCACACATTAAACATCCCAAATCATTCTTCAAGTTTTTTTATTTAAGCCATTTCTGACTGTCCCGGTTTTTAAACTTTGCAGATCCATAACTTATTCATCCGAACTTCGTTTTGTATAAATTTTATATCAAACTTTTTATTTTTTCGTGCTCTACACAATGGTATAACTTTCAGAATTTGAAAACACACTTTTTGAATTCAAAAATTATCGTGCTCTACATAATGGTATAACTTTAGGATTAAAAAAGTGTGTTTTCAGACTCCGAAAGCTATACCATTGTGTAGAGCACGAAAAAATAAAAATTTTGATATAAAATTTGTACAAAACGGAGTTTGGATGAAATGAATTTAATCTTGTGTAATATGTAGAAAATTAGAGAGCTTGAGGAGGGACTAAATTGAACACAATTTTTATTATACAAAGACTATAAATACAATTTGCTCTTTTATCACTAAACTTACTTTTTATCAATATTTTTTTTAACCATTTGGAGAGAAATTTTAATTTTTTTTTACCCATCTTGTGAATTATTTTATTTTTTTTGGTGACATGGCTTCTTTTTTTTATTTTTTGTATTATAAAAATAAAAAAACCCATTCTTCAGCATTGGTGACAAAGCATAATTAAATGAAAATAGACAGGTGGCATGGTTCAATTGGACAACAGGCAATAAATACATTTAAATGCACAGGCCACGTGGATGGTTTTCGGCAGTCAATCTAAATGGGGTCTCCTTTTATGTCTTTATATTAGATTGCATGGCAGCTGCGACTTGAATTGTGGGTAATTAATTCCACTGGGGCCATGACAAAAATGATCGCCCTCATCAAATGTACTTACATCTCAATGGAACATTCCACAATTTATAAGTTTTTGCTTCCAATATATATATGTATATATATATGTGTGTGTCCAAGAAACAGCAATAACATATATTGCAAGTGAACTCTGTTTCTTTGAGGCTGGTGTGGCGGCGGATCACTATAAGTGATGCACAGTGAGCTTTTGATCTCTCAGTTAATTAATATTACATCGGCTGTTTTCCATCGTAAGTATATAATTTTAGATTATTATATATATACTCTGTGTGTTAGAGACATGAATGTATGTTCCTCATACTCTTGATATAATTTCATTCTGTACAGATCGAGAGACCGTAGATTTTTTCATAACATGTGCTTGCCTCTAGTCTTTTATTTTGATATAAGGCCAAATTGTTCCAGTTCGAGGGTTATGTCCCTTGCTTTTGGCGTTGCAAATTAGCTATGTCCCTGTATACCCTTAGCTTTACATTTAAGATTTAACATAAATATTTTACCGCCAAATGTTTTGTCTTGTGTTAAACGAATTGCACTTCAAGTTGAAGGACTTAAATTAAAGCTTTCGAGTCAATATTGTTGAGAGGTTTTAATTGTTTACTCCCGATCTAAATGAGATTAATCTTTGCCTAGACCATTACTTATACAGATAGATGAGTGAAACTCATAATTATAAAAAAAAGGTTTAATAGAGATATTTTAATATATATTTTGGTAAAACTCATATATATATATATATAATCACTTTTACTTCAAATTTAGAGGAAGGTCCATGTGATTTGGCTTATTTAGAGAAAATGTCTCTATGGTTTAAAAAGTGGTAAATAAGAGACTGAGGTTTGCTCGGTTAACGAAAGAGGTCTCAGAGGTTTTTTTCGTTTAAAATTAACGGTGCCATCAGCCCTTATGTAATTTACTCTAGAAAAGAGGCACATGGGAGGGCACCGTTAACTTTAGATGAAAAAAAACCTCTAGGACCTCTTTTGTTAACGGAGAAAACTTCAGTCCCTTATTTGTCACTTTTTAAACCACATGACCCTTTATCTAAATAAGCCAAATCAAAGAAACTCTCTGTAACCCTATAATTTATAATTTGTGTAGAAAAATATTAATAAATTTAAATTCTGACTATACTATATAGATGAGGATTGAAGTGAGAATAAAATCCAATTAAAGGACTCTGCTAACTAGCTTGGTAGTCTTCCCTTACATAGCACATGATGCAAATTCATGGCGTCCCTCTACAATTCCTTGGGAGATTTGATGCATTTATGATAATATATTATCACCTTATCTAAAATTTCTCGAATTAATTGACTGCCAGCTATATCCAGCTGCAAGAACTAATTACATATGTGATTTTCCTTCCTTAATTGCTGGATAATATAATTTCAGGTAGCTAACTAATTTTCCTGTTTGGCAATAAGACATGGATACGTTGATGTGCAAATGCAAGGTGGAGTCCATAATTTCACCCCTTTATAGTATAATGTCATGGACATCAAATCTACCAGTATCAGTATCCTTCTCTCTCGTGAAAATCCCAAATCAACCTCCACCCAATAATCAACTAGGCCTCAAAACCCTTATCAATAATAATATTCCTACTTCTTCTTCTTCTTCTCATCATGCTCTCACCATTGTACATTGCTACACTTTGACCCCAAAACCAAAACCATCAATATTCTTCTTCTCCAATAATATGGATGATCTTATTGGAACAGAGAGTGGGTTCTCCATGGGCTTCAGTGAATTAGAAGAAGAATACACAAAAGGGTCATTGGTGGCTGAAGCGGATGATGATAAATCTGTCAACAATGGAATTAAGGTGAGAGTGAGAGAGAGAGAGAGACAGAGAAGAAGGGATTATGTATATCCTCCACCAATAACGTTGCTTGCACAAACATCTTGTAAATTTGGGGGTAGAAATCCATGGATTCTCAAGAGGGAATACATTGAGGGGAGGCTTATTGTGAGAGTAGAGAGAATCAAGCATCACGAGAATTTGGAAGCTCACAGAGAAAATGGTAGGCTCGTCATGAAGCTCGTCCCTGTTGACTCTACTTTCCCAGAAGATGAAGATGATGATGATGAATGGGAGGATTTAAGTGTTAGCGAGTGATTTCTTTTGGTCAGAAAGTGAGACATGTGGTAAACATTGGGTCCTTGTGGAAAATAAAAAAGTTATGGGTACATGGGCCTCCGGCCCATATTTTCCTCTTCCTTGGTCCATTACTACTACTATCATCATCATATAGTTAATTCATGGGGAGAAACAATTTCAGCAAGTTGAAATTTTGTACCGGTTCTTCTTCAATATTGAACACCAGGCGTTCCATTGTTGCAATTTCAAATGGTCTATGATTAATGTGTGCATTTTAATTTTAAGGTTGATTTTAACCTAAACATTATTTTTGGTACACAATTTGATTTTAACATTGATATTCATGTTACCACTTAAACAATATGATAGCTTAAGCGCAAGCCCATTATTATGCAAAGAATGTGAAAAAGAAAGTATTTGAAGTGATAAACATGTATCTGAGTTTTTTAAAAAATAATTTTAAAACTTAACTCGGACTTTTTTTGCAGGAGAATAAATCCTTATTGAGGATGAATTGACACTAGAGCCATCAAGGAAATAATGCAAGGCGCAATTTTTTTTTTCTCTAAGGTATTCGCAACTTGATAGGTCGATGACTAATCCCCTGCAGATCAGTGCTCTATTTAAGGGTTTGCTGTTGACCAATTGGTCACAGCATACACAAGGCAAGATTCAAACCTCCGACCTTGCTTAAGCGATCTAGTAAGCTCGACCACTCGGCCAACCAAGCTTGGTTATGCAAGGTGCAAATCTAACCATACTAAAATAATCAAGAACTCCTAGATAAACAATACCAAAAAAAAAAGAGAAATCTAAAATAGTTCTTCTCTACAAATACCTAATATTAGAAGACATATCAAACATCAATAAGAATTTGGTATAGTGATAAGCAAGTTATACCCTAAGTTGAGAGATCTAGATTCAATATCTGGAGTCGAACGATCTAAGTGAAAACTAATTACATTTGAGTTACAGAGATAAAATGATTGAGCCTTCTCAATAATATCGACTCTAAGGATCGAACCTGAGTCTTCTCACCTAGGGTGTAACTCGCCAACTATTACACCAAATACTTGTTAGTGTGAAAATTTTAATTGTTTATTCTCGACTTAAATAAAATTAATCTTTGGATAAATCAGGCCAAAATAAGAAAATTTCATGATTAAAAAGAAAAAAAAAAAAAAAAGAGGANTAAGAAAATTTCATGATTAAAAAGAAAAAAAAAGAGGAGAAGATATATCAGGCCAAAATATAATTTTTGGTCATAGTACAGAGTGAAGCATAGCCCAAAGGCTGGAGTGGGACTAAATGGACAAGAAACAAAAGCAGTAGCCCACACCCTTGAGAAAAGAACAAATCCCAACACTTGAGAAAATCACCGTAATGATAGCTTCGCCGCCAAATCGATCCCTTGAGTGCTACCTTCGCCGCCAGAAATCCATTCAATCGGAAGAAGCGGAATAAAGCGGGGAGTAGCCGCCGATGCCATAGCGAACAGTTTCTCTTCCCGGACTCAACCTTCAGTGCGATTCGAAGAACCTATCAGATTATCTCAACTTACACTAAGATGAATATAATGAGGTTGGTTGGTCTTATTAAACTCTTATTCTATATAGCATGTGACTTTTCCGAGTTCCATAGCAAAGGTTGAAGAGATTGATTGTAGTTCGAGTATTATTGTTTATTAGATTAGTTCGCTTTATGCTCATGTTTGGAACTAAAGAATGAATGCAATACTTTATGTGGGAAGATGCAAATGTTAGTGTTGCTGTAGGATGTAATTTAATGTAAGGGTTAATTGATTATATGACTTCAACCAATTTAAATTCCCGAGAGTAATAATGTTGGAAACGAAATGTTGGCAAGTCTTTTTTGTGAACAGGGATGTATCTATATAGATATGCCACCCCGTACAAGCTTTTAACTCTGTAGGGGAAGCCTAATTGGTTATTGAAATTTAGCCATTTTTGTTTAGTCCAAACCCTTAAAATTTGGAAATGCCCGAGAGCCTGGAACTGATTGCAGTGGTGTAACTTGTAAGACAGATTAATCATTGAAACTCTGGTGGCAATGCTTTTTAATTTTTCTGCTCGCCTTCCTGTAATTCTATCCTTAATAAATTTTGATTGAATTTATTCTCTGAAACTTGCATCTCATTTTACCCCAATATATCTAGGTTTTCTAATTTAACTTTAGATATATTTTAGTCTCTCTTTACAACTCTTTGTACATAGTTTTATCTTCCTATATATAAAAGTTATAGATGTTAAACTTAATATATGTATATATATTATTGTTCATAGATTCTTTCAACTTGATACAGGTGATCTTTGGTACAGTTGGCAGACTGATGGTTCATAATTTTCTAAAAGGAAGTAGATTTCTCTATCAATCTAAGGAAGCCCTTGGTTTGCCAATTGCCTTCAGTGGTCACGTCTGTGATTCAGGATTTGATTCAATGAGGAACATCAATACTAAAGTCTCTTCTAGTTTGCATACTTTTACCTCCAATGCAGAACCTCACAACGTTGATTCTTTATCAGGTGGTGAAAATTCGAACTCTTCATCCATGAGTGTTAAATGCACCCCTGAAATTGAAAAGAAGTATGTGCATCATGTTTATGATGCTATTGCTCCGCATTTCAGTTCAACCCGGTTTGCCAAGTGGCCAAAGGTTGCCGCATTTTTGTCATCTTTACCATCAGGATCTCTGGTTCTGGATGCAGGTTGTGGCAACGGGAAATACTTAGGTTTAAATCATGATTGCTTTTTCATAGGATGTGATATAAGTCCTTCCTTGATTAAAATTTGTGCTGATAGAGGGCATGAAGTTCTCGTTGCAGATGCTGTAAATCTTCCTTACAGAACTGATTTTGGTGATGCAGCAATATCTATAGCTGTGTTACATCATTTAAGTACTGAAAATAGGAGGAGAAAAGCAATAGAAGAATTGGTACGAGTAGTTAAAAAGGGTGGTTTTGTGCTTATCACTGTTTGGGCTGTAGAACAAGAGGATAGATCATTGATTAACAAATGGACTCCACTCTCTGAGAAGTATGTTGAAGAGTGGATAGGACCAGGAAGTCCTCGTGCTCGGACCCCTTCATCAGGAACATTAGAAAGCATTCCGGAGTATGAGTTGAATAACTCAGGTGAGCACATGAAAGTTTCCAATGAGTGTTCAACTAAGGGCATTCAGGAAAATGCAGATCTAACTAATCAAAGTCAAAGTTTGACGGAGGTGAAGGATGAGAAGATTATGAAGAACCAACAGGAATATTTCGTTCCTTGGCATTTACCCTATCATCGTGCTGAGATAAGCGGTGCTTCTGCTCATGCTCTTGCTAACGGTTTAGCCACCAAAGATGACAAAAAGGGTGCTGTAGTGTATAACAGATATTATCATGTTTTTAGTGAAGGCGAGCTTGAAAGGTAAATGAATAGAAAACATTTATTTGTTATCCATTCACTGCTTATTTAATCTTAGTTTTTAAACTACTCAACTAAGTATTCAGATCCAAATTCCTTTTTTACCTCTATTCTTTCTTCAGTAGCTTGTCAAAGAAGGTTTTCTTTCACTGTTTATTTGTGGTTACCCTTGATGTAGCTTTCTAAAATTTAATTTTACCCCATTTGGGAATTATATTTGAGGTGCCTGATCTCTTATGATTCTGATGAACATCTAAACCTAGAAATAGGGGTTGAATAAACACACTGGGATGAGATCAAGACATGCAGAAGTAGTTTAAGGTTCAGACTGGTGTTTGGTATGGTTCATTTGGACTGGCTTAGGGTTTAGCAGTTTACGTCGGCAGTTTCTGTTGTTGTTGTTAGCCACTTCATGTGTTTCAGCTGATAAATACATTAAGGAGGTTCCGTTGTTTGTTATGAAAATGGATCATTGTACTCTTTGGGCCAAGTGTTCTTTATTCTTTGATGTTTTGTTGTTTCACAGGATTCATGATTCTGCTTCTTTGTACTTGTTTCTCTCTTAATGATTGTTTTCTTTATTACAATGTAAAGAAGCGCAGGACTGAGTTTCAGATGACTCAGCAAATATGCAGGATGCTCAAGTTCTGATTTTGAACTTATATTACATTACTTTTTTGCAGGTTAGGGTCTGGAATAAACAACACCAAAGTTGTTGATCGGTTTTTTGACAAATCCAACTGGTGTATCATTCTTGAGAAGACATTATGACCAAGAAAGAAATATTGCTGATATGTCAAAAACTTAATGGTATTATCATTACCATAGCTGTCTTGCTGATTTATAACCGCAATGGCCGGTTAGATATCATTGTGTCCAAGGAAAACAAATTTTGAAGAATATGAACATTTTTTAATGCGAAGCTGCAATTTTGGATTTGTTTGTTTCCTACATTTGTTCAGCATATTTCTGTGCCTGAATATCTGTACTACTTGTACGGGAGAGACGATTCAACTTGTATGTAACGTAGTATGATGTTGATGGCCTGCACCTTCAATGTGTTCGAAGGTAATTGCTAGTTTTTTTGTTTTTTCAAGAGATAGCATTGGGAATTGAAATCTTCTTGTAGCTTTATTCAATGAGGTATGACTAAAATGCTCAATTGGTTTGTCAATTTTAATGATGCAATGATGGAAATCTACTCATAAACATAAGCTACAACATACAAGGCTGATGCAAGTAACAGCATCTGCGTTTATTCACGCCAAAAAAAAAAACAGTACCTGCGTTCCACTCTGGAATGAGAGGCAAGGAATTTAGCAGCAAACACTATATAAATTATTGCAATGATTATTTGAAGAAAAAAAAATTAGTAAAAGGATTATATAATAAATATTGTTATTTATAAAAATAATACTTACGATGTCGTATATAATGAGCTAATATAGATTATTTAAAAGAAATAGAGAATAAATTGGTTAATGAATCAAATATTCACATGAGGTTAAAATAGTTGATAAAAAAATATTTTAAAAGTTTTAGATGGTAAGAATATCATTTGAAAATGCAAGAACAAAATTGTAATAATACTTGGAGGAATTGAAGCAAAAACATAAATAATAAAAATTAAAATCTACTTTGTAAAATTCTTATACTCTTTAATCGTTATGCATGTTAAAAAAAAACCATATAAAAGAAGAATACATGATAAAATTGAAGAGGAATTGAAGCAATTTGGATATGGGACTGTTGCTATAATAAGAGAGAGTAAAATGTTTTCATAACAGTATATATATTAATTTAATAAATTCATGGGTCTTTTGTATATCCGGTCTAAAATTTAAAAGTCCTAAATATATTTTAGCCTTTAAATATTTTCGCAACTACATTTCTAAAAGAAGCCCTTCTCAGGAGCTTGACGGTAAAGCTGAAGATTTATAGATTTGTGTTGAAAAAACATCTACGACTAATTTTAGATAAAGGTAATATTAAAAAAAAGTTCCTCAGAATTATCACCCAAAAATTCCTCGGGCACTATGGGTTTACTTTGTGTGCCATTCAATACATGTATCACGTACGAAACGGGCAGCAAAGTTAACAATATGGCATTGACCACTTTAATACATGTTTGTATTAGTAGTAATCGGCTTGAATCTATAAGTCGTACTAGTTTAGGCTAAAGCTCGCAGCATACTAGCAGTTCAAACTCCAGTCGTAAGGGTTATATATAGGCTTCAATTCGGAAGTGGCAAGCAAGTCCAATAGTACTGCTGAATCAGCTGGATCTAAGTAGTTTGACACGTGCTTCAGTACCTCTGTATCGTTCTTACCAAAATCTACACTAAACCTGAGAATCAATAGGTAATTATCAATAGACATCAAAATTCTAATGCCAAAAGTAATGATTGTGCTTTTATATTTTCTGTTATATTATATTGAACAGAGAATGGAATTTCACCAAGGGCGGCCCAGTGCACAAGGCTCCCACTAGATAAGGTCTGGGGAGGGTCAAGATATACTCAGTCTTACCCTGCTTTGCAGAGAGACTGTTTCCAGCTAGATATGGTATTATTGTTTGGTAGAGACTAGATATGGTATTTTAAACTTACCACTTGAGGATCTTACTAGCATATGCAACCTTTGTTTTCAAGTCAATGACAAGACCTCCACTTCTTAAGAAATAGCGGGCTGCATCCATTAATTCTTTGTCAATATCTCGAGGAGAATAGCATCGAAGCGCAGGCCCCGATCTGGTACCACACACTAGAGCAAAATGGACAAGAGGCTCAGGGTAAGGGAGAGCCACCTGACAAGAAAAAACGTGACAAGTGAACACCAAGATCAGTTAGAATGCTACTCAAACAACTTTATAGTGGATAGATAAATATGAGCCAACAGATAATGAAACAATCATATACACTCAATAAGGCCATGGTTAATCCAGTACTTAAAACTAATAAGAATCACTAGAAATACCCAAGTTGATTTCAGGTCTTTGATAGTAAAAAGAGACTTTTCAAAGCTATCGTAGGCCAAAATCATCTGGCAGTAGACGAGAAAATCAAACACCACCCAAAGGGCTGTAGGCAAAAGTTAACAGCAAGAGCATCTCTTTCAAAATTTAATGTATTAAGATTTAAGAACATCAATAACTTACCCTTGAACGTTTATCTTTTCCACCAAATGGCTTGATAATATTATATGGCGGCCGCTGGTTCCCCCTTAAAATGCCATTTTGAATATCTGATAGTGAGTAGGTTGACCCACCAATCACATATTTGAAGTCTCCAAACAGTTTCCTTCTTTCCAGTGCTCCGGCTGGATGACCCCATACTAAGATTGCATGGATGGTCATCATGTTATAAAGATTGATAAAGAAAGCTAGCTTTTCTTCTCTACACATATCCCATATTTCCACTCTTTGGAGCTCCTCGACAATTCTCAAATACCTTAAACCATAGTTGTATCAGTAACGGTAAAAAAATTCTATAAATATTGACATGTGTAGATGCATTGTCAAGATAAAAGTGCATTTTTAAAAGGGAAGGGAGGGGGGGATGGAATTAAAGAAACCTTGCAAACTCCTCGCTTCTATGGAGACTTCTGTAATTAACATGGTGTCCGTCTTCAGATGCATAAGCTTCTAATATTGCATAAGACAGAAACCTCAGCCTTGATGCAATTTCTACTATAGGCTTGGGCTTCACAGTGGTTATGCCCCTTGGAATATTTTGACATTGAGAAGTTACAATTGGATCATCGTCCAAAAACCGATACAAGTGATTACCATCCTCAAATAGATTCTCACTGTAGCAAAAAAATAATCCAAAACAGAAAAAGAGTTACAATTCTGAAATCAAACAAATCTAAACAATGGAAACACCTAATAGAGAATACTTACTCAAGAACATGTTGGAAGAAAAATTTGCTAGCAAGATTTCGGGCAAACTCAATAGCCTATACAACCAAAAAAGAATTAGAGTGGATGAATACCAGTGACGTAATGAAGCCAGAAATTATATGATGTCAGATATTCACTGGATGATTTATTTGAGAACATAGTTAAAAATATAGCAAGACCAAAACTTCAAAAACAGACAGATGTGTTAGGAGTCATGCATGAATTGTACATGGGTATTAGACTTATATCCATGCTCAAGAATTAAAACCAAGCTTACCTCTTGCCTTTCCAAGTATTGATCTTCTGATAAGAAATCCACAGCTTCGGAGCCAAGAAAACAGTTAGTGAACCTGCGCATTTTGTGAAATCGGTCCTTTACAACAATAGACTCTTTCATTTTGCCGACAATTAAAGCCATTTCATCAAGTGCCCCACTACTAGACTCATCATCCTCTCCAGATAGAGGGGGCAATGGGGCTTCAAGTGACGGTGCTTCAGTAATGACATATTCAATCTTTTCATCAAGTCTGCCAGACTCATTCAGGGCCTTTAGTTCATTCAAACCTCCAATAAGTATTTCATTAAAGAACACCTTGGGAACAGCATTAGATCCAGAAATCTTCTCTAGCTCCTGCTTTCTGCTGGGGTACACATCAATGTTGATTTCGACATAACTAAGCCTTTTCATATACAAATATAACCTAGCCTCTTTAGATTCCTTGCATCCTAATCTTGTGTAGAGTATAATCCTTCCTTTCATGGCTACGGGATATTGTGGACCTTCAGTTACTGGTTCCCTGTATTTATTTTGGTCTTCCAAATCAGCCTCAGATGACATCTTGATATAATTTAGGGGGTTCCAAGCGAACTTTTTCTCAACAGACTCTCCGAAATCTGCATCTTTTGGGGATTCCAAAACATTCTTACTTTCATCATCAGAATTGTTCATATCACCTTCATCACTTTTTCCAGAGAGGCGGCGTAGCACAGTAGAGACTGCTATGGCACTTTTCTCCCTAACAAAATTTTTAATTGCAACTGCCTTCTCAACCACACCTTGAGTCTCCTGATCAGCATCCAAAGAAAAGTTATTTGCACTTCTGCTAGCTTCCATCCCTGGAACCTCGGTTCCATCAAACACAGGCTCCAGATTATTCTCCTCACATGGAATTTCATCAGTTTTTGGATTCATTTGTGTGGATTCCACGTTCCCATTCTCTTTCATCTCTTTAGCTAAGTTATTCTGCCCAGGATTTTGGTCCACAATTCCTTCTTGAGGTGAAAACTCAGAATCAACATTAGCAGTAGAGGACTTTTTTCCAACATTATTGACCAATTCATCTAGAGTTTCAGAGTTCAGGACATTACTCTCACGCATCTCTGCCATCTCATTTATCTGATCAGACGTATCATCTTGTCTATTGTCGAAATCTGGACCAACACTACTGACATTTTTATTTTTTATCTCTTCCAATGGTTTACCCAGTCCATTCTGAACTGTGGAATCATCTCCTTCCAGTTTTCCAACTGCCTCCACTAACTCTTCCTTTTCCATGTTCAAAGCAAGCTAGAGTTTGTAAGCTATTTCAAGCAGGCATGCATTATACTTACCGTACACTGTACTCCAACTATTAATCTGCATGAAATTTGCACATTTGGATTAGCAAGAGCGTTGTCCCATGTCTGCTGTTTGGCAGTTGATATAACAAGATCATCAAAAGATATCCAAAACCATACTCTTGATGTCTTGATGGATAAAAACCGAATGCATGTAATGACATTAATGGCAAGCATTATTTCAGTAATGCTAGATGACCAAAAAAAAAGTAATTTTCTTCTGTTAGCTGGTAGCAGAAATTATGAGTTCAATGGTTGCTAGCTAGTAATAAGTTTAATATGAATTCAGCACAAGTAACAAAATTCCGATTCATATCACAGGAATCGTCTCAAAAATTGATTATCACAATTACCTTTCTACATTTCCCGGTCCATTTCGTTTGGAAATGAGCTAGAAAGGGCCAGGAATTGTAAAGGAAATGGTCAAAGGAAGATAAGAACCAAAACCTCTTACCATTGGCATTAGTAGGCATAACATGTTCTTATAGCCATTACAATAATCAGGGATTGAATGATGAGCCTTCATTTAGGAAATCGGAACCCAAGTTCCACGTGTGTGTGTGTGTAGAAGTCGGAGGCCTCAAGAAAGCTAACGCAGTGACAGGTGTGCCAAAAGACCGATGCAAGAAATCGGAGTGAAACAAGAAAGTAAAAAATGATGCTAAAGTAGCTAATTAATGAAATGGACCACTAGAAAAATTTTCTTGGTGGATTTAATCAGGTTTCTTGTCAATCAAACAGGTCAGGAATACCAGATTCTTCTAACTCCTGCTATTAATTGAGTATATGAATAGACTACTAGCCAAAACCATCCCTAGAAAGATCATCGGTGAGCATACTAATGAAAAGTGGCAGATGAATCTGATGGAAGAAACAAGAAGTCTGAAAGTGAGATCGGAGAACTTACAGATCTGATGGAAGCCGGTGAATTGAACAGAGAGCAACGATCAAAGAATGGATTTAGGGAGAAAGTAAAAATGTTTAAGGTTTGAATTCAAAGCTGAAACCACAACGATGACATTCGGAACCTGTGAGAATGAGACTAGTCTTCAGACCAGCGGGCGGGAAGTCCGTGGGCTAAATGATGGAATCTTTTTTATTTTATTTTTTCCCTTTCAGATTTGGCCGTAAAGATTGCATAACTTGACTTTTTATGACTGAAAACGGATATAGTTGTAAAAAACTCAATTGTGTAAGATTTTTTTTTTAAAAAAAATAATGATTCATTTAGTAGAATAACAAATATAGAATCTTTATTTTTTCCCTTTGAGATATGGCCGTATAGGTAACGTAACTTGACTTTTTATGACCGAAAACGGATATAGTTAGTAAAATACTGAATTGTGTAAAAAAATTTTGACTATATGTACAACTCAGTCCCTGAAAGATTTTCTTGCTGACAACTCAGTCCCTGAATGATGTTATTAGACTAATTAGTCCCTGAAAGATTCCGCCGTTTATACAAATTAGTCCTTCGCTATGCAAATGTTAGTGACACCTAACAGAAAGCTGACTTGGAACGTTAAATATCTTTGTTGGCGAGTTAAGTGATTACATGGCAGACACCAAGGCAATGAATCAGCAGCCAAATGACAGAAGGGCCAAATGACAGAAATCAGCACTAGGGTTGGATAAAAAAAGAAAAGAAAGCAGCGTTCCCTTTACCAAACGACAGAAGCACTGATATTTCACTGAGTTGCGCTAGGGTTTTTGAAGTTCTGAAGTCTGATTTCGCCTCTGTTGATTTCGCCTCTGTACTAGGTTTTCTGAAGTTTTGAAGGTTGGTAAGATTCTATTTCCTTTGGCTTTTTGTGAGTGGAATCTGTACAAAAGAGACGTGTTGCTTTCATTTGTCATGTTGCAGTAAGAATCTGAAAGTTACTTTTAGAAACAGTTACGATTCCATTTTATTTGTCTTGTTGTAGTGAGTGGAATCTGTTGGTTTAATCTGAACTTAAAACATGTTCTATCATTTCAAGATGTTTGTTTAACATAGTCATTTTTCTTCTTTGTACTATAGATTTTTATGCCTACACCTGTTGGAATGCCTCTTGAACCTTTTAGGCATCTGGGTTTAACAAAGTTCTCACCTTCAAGGCCTGCAGCACCTCCAACCTTTGAAACTATAAAAGTTGCATCATATGCAACTGGATCAAGGTTGGGGAAGATGATACCAACTGTCACTGGAAACCAAGAAGCAACTACCAAAAAGTGAAGCTAATTAATGTAGAATCTATATTTTGGCTTTTCACCATCTATATATGGTTGAATTTATGTATTTTGACTGAAGTTATGTATTTTGGATTTATGCTTTACCTAGAGAGTATATATGCTCTGAACTGAAGTTATGTATTTTGGATTTGTGCTTTATGTATTTTGGATATATGCTCTGAACTGAAGTTATGTATTTCTTTTAATTGGTCCATCCAAGAAAACTGAACCTGATTAGATATTTGTTGGCTTTCTCCTTCTGTTTTATTTTATGCAATACACTTGCTAGTTTTTCTCAATCAATTGGCCCCATTCTCACAAAAGGCCAATTATTTGTTGTGAAAAAGTGTGTTATACTTGTTATTCGGGAAAAAGATATCTACTTAATAGCTTGTTTCTCACTCTAAAAACTGTCTTATTGCTTGACTTTTTGAGATTACACTTTTAGAAATCAAGTGTTTACTCTTTCTCCTTACTCTGTAACCGAAGGCAGAGTGATATNATTATTTGTTGTGATAAAGTGTGTTATACTTGTTATTAGGGAAAAAGATATCTACTTAATAGCTTGTTTCTCACTTTAAAAACTATCTTATTGCTTGACTTTTTGAGATTACACTTTTAGAAATCAAGTGTTTACTCTTTCTCCTTACTCTGTAACCGAAGGCAGAGTGATATCAGACTAATTCCTTCCCTTGTTTTGTCTATTTTCAAAAACAAAGGGTCTCCATCATCAAAACATGAAATTGCAACTTAGACATCAAAATTTGTTTTCATATTCAACAAATCTCTTACCTTGTATAGTGGGCAAATATAGAATCGGCGTCCGTAGTTTTTCTCCTTGTTGACAGTCAAAATCGCCACTTTCCTTCCACAGTAGCAAATCGGCCGATTGTGAAAAGACGGACCTCTCAAACTACTTGCTGATGAAATTGCTTCACTCATATTCGGTGTCTGGATTTGAGCTTTCACTATTCTTCCACTTCCTTTGCAGTTTTGGCATTCCATCGCACTCTCTGTGTTTTCAGAATTCCAGGGCTAACATGAATGTGGTTTTTGCAATTGGGTTATGAGGATTTCGTTTTGCTTCTCCCTCCAGCTCAGATAAGTACGTTGCTTAAGGATTAACGTGCCACATCATATTTTAACTGCCAAATCAGCATCAACGTTAAATGTATTTCACAGATTTGAACGGAAGGACGAACTTGTATAGACGTCAGTATCTTTCAGTGACTAAAAGTGACTTTTCCATCATTCAGGGACTAAAGTGTCACCCGGTGTATCTTTCAGGGACTCTCTTGTATATTTTCTCAAAAATTTTCTATAAAAAATATGAGTAAGTGCAAGAAACATGATTCATTTAGTGGAATAAGTAGTGAAAATTTCTTTTTATATTTTATATACGAGTCCAATTTTATATTTTTTATTTTAAGATAATTTTTTAAAAGTGGAAAATTAAATATGGATAGTGCTTTGTTCAATTAGTCGGAGTTTTGAGTATGCGATTAAAATAGTAGACACTAATATGTAAGTAGATGTGGTTCGTAAGAGTTAACGCATCTCCCAATAGAAGGTTATTATTATGACCGTTAGAACTAGGGGCTACTTATGATAGTTGATATTCGTCTACTTATATTCTGTAACGGATTATGTTAATTTGTCTTCTTTTGTTGTTTTGTCCGGTCATGGTGGGTTGACTATTGTTGATTGTCACTCTGATGTGGGGTTTCAACGATCCTTGTTTCTCACTAGGTAGTTTGGTCTCAGTCACTCAATGTTCAGATTTTTCGTGTGTTCATTGTTTTTATAATTATAAAAAAAAAAGTAGATGTGGTTGCCTTTTTTTTTTTAAAAAAAAAAGGACATAAAATTTATAGTCATATATTATCATTCATTTGGTGGTTCTCTAAATATTTGTTAAGAAAATCCTAAAGTCATTGGAATATTAGTTACACAAATAAATAACAGGCCTTGTTATGAAGGGAAAATATGGAAGGAAATAGAAAAGAACTGAAGTTTAGATTTCGGCCTTAAAAAAAATTTCAACATGCAACCTCACTTTTTTTCTCTACAACATGATTGCATTGAGGAAAGGGATGAAAAAGAAAAAAAATTGTAAAATTAAAAAATAAAAAATAAAGGCAAAAATATTATTTATACTTTCAAAGTATGAGTTCAGCTTCAGATGTACTCCCAAAATATTTTGGGCCAATAATATTCTCAATTTTTTGTTGTGTCAATCATACCTTCAATTTTGGAGTACAATTAAAAATAAAACTTTAAAGATAAAATTAAAACTGATTTCATCCTTTGAATATCCATATTAGTGATATTACTGTTCCTAAAAATAAATGAGACAAGATGTCAATGCCTTATTGATTTTAGTAGTGAAGAATCTAGAACTTAAGTTGCATTTGGAATGTTATTTTAATTTCATAGAATTTGAAATATAATGTCATTTTTAAAATATAAGAAATTATTTTGTCATTAATTGGAGACCAAATTTTCCTTATGAAAAAGAATTTTTCTCAAAATTAGTTTTCTAATTGTTTTTTTTATAAAAATTGATGAATTTGTTACTCTGATTGTGTGGTATTAGTTAAATAAAATAATGACGTTATGTTGCTAACATTTTTGTAAAAAAAAAAATGCAACAGCACCCGTTCGATTCAACTTGGGGTATGCATACAAGTGTAAATAATTGTGAGATGACATAATCTCTATTTTTTAAGTAATTTAATGATGAGAAATAATAAAATAAGATAATTTTTTAGCCAATCAAAANATACGATAGAGTAAACTTTATACTATATATATTGTCAATTTCGTCTATAATATTTTATATTTTGGTTAATTTTATTTTTGATTAACTTTTTTAATAAATTAATAATAGACTACATCTTATTTTTAATCCGAGTTAAGATTTGAATTTATTTTTTTTTATCAATTTTACATTATATATCATTAGGTACGTAGATTCTGTCGTTAATATTTAATTAAAGTAAAAAAAAAAGATAAAAATGCCAAAAATGTAAAATATTAAGGACGAATTTAGTACTTTTCCTTTATCATTTTATACTATTCTTTTAACAAGAAATAACTAAAGTCATTGGGACGAGATGCAAATGTTCCAAAACTTCGAGGGTGGGAAAAGTAATTTTGTATTTATCAATTTTGACTTGTTTTCATGCCTCTAAAAAATTATATTAACCGCGACCGGCCGACTGAACGAAGCAATTTTCTGATTTCCGCGCGTACAAAATCCTCCTGTACATAAAATTTCGGAGGGATTCAAAATCGTGTCGCCACTAGAATTCGAGAATTATACGATAAGAGATAGTCCTGATTGTTCAAAAAACTCTAGCTAGGTTAATAGGTTTCATATTCCGGCGCGGACGGAGCCACCGGTGATATTTGATCGTCGCCTGTTAAATTCTGCGCCAAACTTATACTACTTTTTGGTGAGTTATTTTCTATTTGCCGTTTAATTAGCTACAGTATCAGTAGAAAGCGTATCTAGGCTATCAATCGCGATATCAGCTTAAATTTTAAATTTTTAATAGCGTATCTAGGCTATCAATTTAGGTTAAATTTAACTCCCTGGATAATGCCCAACTATTCCGACTTGAAAGTTTAGCTATTGATGAGAAGTTGGAGATGGCGAGAAAAACCAGTGTCTGCGCGGTATGTGAGAACTCAAATCAAGCTTCAATATGCACCATTTGTGTCAATTACAGGTATGTCATTTGATTTGACTATTTCTACTAGTTATCTGGGATGGTTGTTAATTTTCAATGAGGGAAAAAGATTATTTAATGTACGATTACTTTAGGATTTACAACCTAGTCATTCAAGCAGTAACGCGCTGCTTTTCTTTAGAAAAAATTGGTTTGATGGCTTATCTTATTGTGTTTATACACAACTCTTGTTTCTCTATTTCTTGATTGTCTTTCTTCATATATCAGTATCTGGTGCTAATCTTACTCATAGATTTATTGCATTAATGTTTCTCTTGGCAGATTGAATGAATATAATACTTCCTTAAAATTATTGAAAGCCCGTCGCAACGCCTTGTATGCAGTATTGAGTGAGGTTCTTGTTGCCAAGGTTTGAACTACTTTTGTGAATTTCTTTTAATATCCCAGCTTATAATGCTGAAATAAACATGATTGCATAAAATGAGTTTAATTATTTTCTGCTCTAAAAAATATTTTGAAGAACGAGAAAGAAACATACACTGCCCAAAGTTACTAAGGAAGCGTTAACATGCCTATCTGTTTGTATGAAAAAGGATGGAACTAATGATCATACCCATAAATCCTTATCACATGAGCAACTCTCTAGTGGCTTAATCCACTCATTTATGGAGATTTTGTGATCAAAAGTTGACTCTTCTGTTTTGCATGTTTGCATTAGTACGTTTTCCTTTCCTTGTTCTTTCCTGGTACTGACTCTTGCAGTTGCTTTTGAATTCACGTTGTTGACTTCTAGTTTACTTATTCATTTTGCCATTTTATATGGCAAAGGCTCTGATTTTCCAACTTCATATTTTCTCAAGAAACCAGGCAATATTGTTGTTTAATTCAATAAATAATCTTTGTACATAATGTTCACTAGGGAAAGGCAGATGATCAAACAAACTGGAGAGTTCTTAAACATGAAAAACTTACAAGGTTGAGGGATAAGCTCCGTCACAGTAGAGAAGAACTTGTGCGAGGTTAGAAACCTTTATATATGCCAAAACAATTGAGTTTATTACATTTCACTCTCTGGACGTAGAGTAATCGGTATTTAACAGGAAGGGCTAAAATTGAGAGTATGTCAGTTGATCTGAAACACAAATATGGAGAGATAGAATCAGCCCTTTCTACGGTAATGTTGTTTCGCTTACCTTTTTTAGTATTTGTTATTGCAATTATTCTGTTATTGTTTTGTATGTAATCTAGTTTAACATGGATGGATATGAAAATGGTTGATGCAATTATCCTTCAATCTGCAGATGGAAAAAAATCGTGTTGAACAGCTTGAGAAATTCTTCCCTAATCTCATATGCACCCAGATTTTAGGGCATGTGAGTACTATTGTTATCATTTACTTCCAATAATCAGGAGTTATCCTGTGTATTACACACTTGTACAGGTTTTCCCACCTAAATTTTAGGTTCCTTTCATACTTTCTTTCTGTAATGTATCTTGAAACATGCTCTATTTTTATGCTGCAGAGGGCAATTACTGCTGAACGTCTTCATAAACAGTCTGTGGTCATAAAACAGATTTGCAAGTTGTTTCCACAACGACGGGTAAATTTTACTTGGTGATCAATACTTTGTTGGTTTGTGTTTGTCTCAATGAATTTGTTATTGATGAGTTTTAACTGCCTCTTTTTCTGTTGGGATACAAGGCATAAGGTGTACATTAAATCTAAATTTACCATACAGTCAAGTCTTGATCATAACTTTAATGTCTTAGGTGGTCATAGAGGGAGAGAAAAGTGACGGTTCTAGTGGTCAGTATGATCAAATCTGCAATGCACGCTTGCCAAGAGCACTTGATCCTCACTCTGTCCCATCAGAAGAGCTTTCTGCTTCTTTGGGGTAAATTCCCCCCTTTAAGACCATATATCTGTGCATATTTACAAGGAAATCTTTTAGTTGTATCAAACAGCACTTTATTTCCATATTTAAATTTACAACTATATTTGTTTGGTTAGTTTGCAAATAATATCCCATTTCAATTACTCCCTTTAGCATTCCAGAATCCCATGTTGTTACCTGAATTTTGTTTATGTAGTAACCAGGTGTTCCATTATGTTTGTAAAACAGATATATGGTGCAACTTCTAAACCTTGTTGTTCACAACTTGGCTGCCCCAGCACTTCATAACTCAGGTTTTGCGGTAAGCATTGATTCCGTTTCTGTATAAGATTATTACTAACAAAAGGTTTTTCCATGTTGTATCATGTTTTATATTTTTAAAGTTTGGTATGTCAATGTGCCCATGTTCACATCTGTCAATATGTATGCTTTGATGTTTTTTTTATGTGGTTGAAATGTGAGATTGATTGCATGGTTGAACAATCTATGTCTCGTCAAGTCATCATTGAGTACCAAATGGCCAGCTTGGCCTCAATGATGTCCTTTTTTCCTCCATTGTAAATTTGTGATGCACAATTTTCTTTTACCTCAGGGTTCTTGCTCTCGAATATGGCAACGGGATTCTTATTGGGATGCTCGCCCTTCCTCAAGGAGGTATTTTGGCTTAAAATGTATTTGCATGTGTCAGTTGGATTTTTTGTTTTCTTTGACCCAAAATACTTGTTGATTATCAGCAACGAGTACCCCCTTTTCATACCTCGCCAAAACTACTGCTCTGCTAGTGGAGAAAATTCATGGTCTGATAGAAGCTCAAGTAATTTTGGTGTTGCTTCAATGGAATCTGATAGGAGGCCTCGCCTAGATTCCTCTGGGAGTAATAGTTTCAATTATGCTTCAGCTTCTTCACATTCTGTTCAAACACACAAAGATCTGCAGAAAGGGATTTCACTTCTGAAGAAAAGTGTAGCATGCATCACAGCTTACTGTTACAACTCACTGAGTTTGGATGTCCCTTCTGAAGCATCTACTTTTGAAGCATTTGCAAAGTTATTGGCTATACTCTCATCATCCAAGGAAGTTCGATCTGTTTTGTCCTCAAAAATGACTCGATCCAGGTATGTGTTTAAGGAAATCTTTTCTTTTTTTTTTTAACAAAGGAAATCTTTTTATATGAATAACTTGTACTAATTAATTGGCATGACTATGTTGCATGTGCCAATTTGAAAAGATTTGTAGTTTAGGGAAACCTTTTAAGAATAAAGTTCCCCCCTCCCTATACGCCAAGAAAAGGAATTTGCGGTAGGTTGGAATTAAATATTTGTAAATATAAAGAAAAATTGGTGTAACGTTTCTCTAGCTCTCCTCTTATGTGTTACAAAAACCACTTGAGAAAATATTGGAATATTGACTATCCACTTCTCACTACCTATTCTCATTATGCATCAAAAGGAAGATGAATATTCTGCCCTCCTTCCTCTCCCCTCTCAAACTCCCAAAATAGTCTTAATGATTTGAAGTTTGGTGCCTGGACATGCCTTTGGTCAAATATAATATGCTATGACATTTTATAACAGGTCATACAAGCAAGTTCAACAGTTGAACAAATCTGTATGGAATGTAGATTCTGCTATTTCTTCAACTACCTTGCTGGAAAGTTCACATTCTGTCCCCTCTACGGTAAAGTTTAACTCATCTTTGTTTTTATTGGAAAAAAAAAAGCTTGTGAAGTTAGCTATAATTTATTTTAAATGTTTTTACACTTGGTTCATGAATTTCTTAATAAAATAGAGAGGAGTCTATGTTATGGATTTCTCAAAATTGCTTTTGAAAGAGTTGAAAGTTTTCAGAATCAGAGATATTTACAGAGACCAGTTTGAACAGGATATTTAAGAACAGGACATGGTTATTCAAAGCAAAATCAACCAGGATGTACTTTGCGTTATCCATGGCTTACTTGGTTTAATCCTATTATTTTCTTGTTTGCCTCCAAAATTTCCTTTTCTTTTTGAAGCCCTTCTTGGGGCCTTCTAAACAACATAGTTACTACTTACTTACAATACTTTTCTATCAGTTTTTATTTGCACATGGATCTCAGCGACAGAAATGGCTATATTGGATACCTTATCATCCATCTCAAATGGACTTTGTATTTTTTTTTTTAATGATTTATGAACTTTGTCAGTAGGTCTAATTAAAACATTGGCTCCTCATTCTTGGATTTCTCTTCTCTTCTGCAGAAAATAGAAAATTACCTGCCAAGTTATGCTGCTAGTTTTCTTTATGCCACTGATTTATCTGATGGAAAAAACGAGTGCCTGATTGAAGGATGGGATCTTGTAGAGCATGCCAACTTTCCTCCTCCACCATCGCAAAGTGAGGATGTCGAGCATTGGACTCGAGCCATGATCATAGATGCTAAAAAGAAGTGATTTGTCTGCAACAGATATTTCCTTTCTATGTATGTTCTCTTTCATTTTGTTTCTATTGTAGAGTTGTTAACAAGTATGGTTATTCAAGATCACAATCTGGATAGTAAGATTGGTCTAGATCATGTTCTTGAGGGGACAAACCTTGCAAGATTGTGTGGTAGGATTGGGTGTGCATGGGATTGCCATGGGATCTTGATTTCTAGACAAGATCGTAGGATGTTCAATCCTTGTGATCTGTGCAAAAGCAATCTTTTATTATTATTATTATTATTATTATTATTATTATTATTATTATTATTATTATTATTATTATTATTATTATTATTATTATTATTATTATTTATTTATTTATTATTATTATTCAGTGAGGCAAACGTTGGTGTTCAGGCTTAGGGAAATAGGGTTCATGTTCCGTTTTATCCTCCATCATTCAGACTATGAATCAGTTTCGCTTCTGTATCTTCGTTCTGCACTTATGCTTCTGCATCTTCATTCTGCACTTATGCTTCTGCATCTTCATTCTGCACTTATGCTTCTGCATCGTCATTCTACACTTATGGTTCTGCATCTTTGTTCAGCTTCAGTGCTTCTGCTGTTCTGCATCTTTCTCCTGGTCTTGCCTTTTCCATTTCATACTTTGACTGTTTGAACTTTGACGTTCTGCTCTAGTTCAGACCTCATGCAGCGTCTCTTCGCCTGCTCATCTTCATTTTGGTTAGTATTAGTGTGTATTACACTATTACTAGTTTGCTGTATCAGACCATTATTAGTATTGCCATTAATCTATTTGGTTACTTGAATATTGGTTGATGGTTAGTATTAGACTATTGGAATGCATTATTTGATTTATATTATTAGAAAGTGTTTATCTTATTTGTTCCTTTCAAATTTGATAGGGTCTTGTGAATTTCCATTCCATCATCAGACTATCTATTTTGTGTTTCTCTGGGTCCATTGCAAGATGTTGATGTTGATAACCTTTTACATAAACTTGTGAACTAGGACTAAATCTATTACGTATTCTTTTTTTGTTTGGTCAACTATTATTTATTCTGAAAAACATAATATCACTACACTCATTTTAGAATGTTATGTAATCTAAAATGAGGGGAAAGTGATACGAAGTTCTACAAAAAAGAGTGATACGGAGGGTGAGCAGTTGGGTCCAGCCAAGAGATTATTTCTTTATGAAACATGGTTATGGGCCTAGTTAACGTGCTATTGTTTGATTAGTCCGTTGGTTTATTTCACTTTACATATGCTGGAGGAGTAGTTGTACTGTAAGGATGCAATTGAGCATGATAAGTTTCACTTTGAAAGGTTCAAGACTGGTGGATTCAACTTTTTTAAAAGCTTGATATTGGCTTTAGTTTGAGCTGCACATGAACCTGGGTCATCAGTTCTAAAATTTGAACTAAATTTAGAAGCCAGCTTGGTTTTCTGAGTATAACCAAGACAATGAACTCTTTAATCTATGATTTTACGTTGTGACCTATCTCAATTTCTCCTTACAATTGAAACGTCTATTGATCTATATTATATTTACCATTTTGTTGACTGTAAAATTTATTGCCTTGTGTTTCAGTTGTCACTTGCCAGGTTCAAGGGTGAGAAAGCTGACTTAAGATTGCAGAATTTGTAAATCATTTGTTCGGCATCTCTCTCTCTTTCTCTTTGTATATATTAGATTTAGAATATGGTATCTATCAAGTTCTCTGAATTGTGAGACTGTAAATATTTATTGGTATGCTCCTGTAAATATTTATAGGTACGCTCCATGCAAATTTTCAATGCGATATTCCTTATTATAAATTATTTATTTGGTGGATCATTAGATGGATGAAGGCAAAGTGATGTCTTCCTCTAGCTTTTTGTTGTTTTTAGCCCTTACTCCAGAATTGGATGTGTGAAAAGATTAATCCCATAGCTTCATAACTCAACTAAATATTTCATACTTTTTGGTCTCAGCCTCGTTACATGTCATATGAATTAAAAAGATATAACGGTTTCTCTCACTCCCACTTGTACTCTTATCTTTAAAAAAAAATGAAATCACCCAACAATAATTGGTTAATTAAAATTTGAAACTAAATTTCGGACAAAATTACAATCTGCGAATATTAACTAGCATAATCATAGTATAAAATACCGGACCAGACCGGGCGGTTCAACCGTCGAATCGGACACCAGACCGTTCTGGAGAAGACAAAATACCATTTATGCATTTGACTTGGCCAGTCATCGGTTGAACCGTGAATTGGTTTGACCCGATAAATTTTACAAAATTATATAGACTTCAAAATTTTTCAAAAAATTACAAATTGGTCCCTAGATACATATTATCTAGGGACTAAAATGAAAACTTTAAAAAAAATTTGAAATCAATATGTAATTTTTACAAAATTTGTTATAATATAAAATTGCAAAATAGCTTCAAAGGGTACCAAAGTGTTTAATTTTTACTTTATATTTAAATTATTGTAAGATATTAATATGTATTTGATGAATATGTATATTTGAAAATATATTTTTTAAGTACCGTCTCAACCGGTTGAACCAGTGACTTAGCAGTTGAACCATTGAACCAGTGACCCGAGCCTTCCACCGGGTCAATGGACAGTCCGGTTTTTTGCACTATGAGCATAATTCATATTTCTCAAAAAGAAATTCAAAATTTTATCAGAAAATGGTTTAAATATTAGACTAGAAATTATTAAAGTTAGAGAAGAAAGAGCCAAAAACTATATACAATGATTTTTAACTTCTACTTATTTGCTATTTTGCATTTTTGCTTACCGAGAATATCTTTACTGATCATGATTTAGTGCCACAATCAAGGGACATTATCTCAATCATTAACTGGTTTTTTTTTTGCCAAAAGCAATTATTAACGGGTTGATAATTCGCAAAAGATAATGAATCCCACAATAAATAATTGAAATCGTGCCTCAATAAGCGCAAAATAAGAATCCTATCTTTATTTATTTTTTATTAATAACAAAACTCTTTGGCAAAAATAAAACAAAAACAAAGAGTGTTGATCGCAAAATATGTATCTATTATATGAAGTATAAACCTAAAAGTATGAAACTCTTCTATGATGTTTTCCTCTTGTTACTTCTCAAGGGCTCCTAACAAAAATCCCTCGCTATCTTTTTTTTATTGGAATCATTATTACTCAATCAGACTCCTAAAGCATGAAGCAAACCATGCTTGGAAAAGAGTGATAAACAATGAAAAAAAAGAAAGAGAGGAGATAAAAAAAAAAAACTAGTTTAATTTGACTGTAAAAGGGAAAATCTAGAATGGGGCTGAGTTGAAACGGCGTAGTTGATATCTTGGAGTGACTTCTGTAAATTGTGCCTCTACCTCCTGCAACATTAATGGAAACAACAATATTAGAAAACATAGACTATGATTTGCCAACAATTCATCATGTTTTTATTTTAACATACAATTTACTAATTCACACTTCAATTCAATCAAAGCAAGATGAAGAACCTGAAAGCGTTAAAAACGTAACCAGAACTTCATTAAAAAGGGACTTTATTTGTGAACAAAAAGTGGAACTAGTTTTCAAAGCAAACTGTTTGATTTTTTCTTCTTACTTTTTTTTTGGGTTTCATAAAAGTAAAACCAATATTATGGTTAGTTTTTACGGCCTCAACAATGAAAACGTTGAATTATATTAATATCTTCGTTCTTATATCTCATATACCACAATATATGTAAATTCTTCAATTTGAAGAATATTTTCCGATGGATATTATGTGATTACATGACATACAAAATCTGGAGATTTGATAAAAATACCCTAACATGTGATGGAGAATTGTTTTATAGGCTATTAACTTTAACCTTATTTAAAAAAAAATAATACATTTGAAACTTTGCAAATAATAATAACTTTGCGCAACTAAAATATATTAGACAATCAAAAGTAAATTGAATTTAACAAGATTATATCAAGAAAAAAAAAAACTATTATATGGAAGTCGAGTTCATTTACTATCTTTTGGTGAGTCTAAGATAAAAGTTTGATTCTTGACATGAGATCTAATTGTTGATGTAGTATAATTATAGCCATTGATAAAATTTAATGCTGAAAAATAATAAAAAAATAATAATTTTTTCAATCAATTAAAACTGTGTATGGAGTCACATCATAACTAACTCTTCCACGTGTCATTATATTATTGGCTCATAACTCATTGCATCCCATGTCAAAAATCAAACTTTGCATTATAGACTTACTCTTTTATCATTCTCTTTTAGTACGTATTTCTCTAATAAAAATATAAAACAAACAAATAAAAAGAGTAGGAGCTGGAGTCGTGCTTTCACGACCATCACCTCATGAAGAAAAATCTCATAGATGTGTGTACCACCAGCATCCAGAGGCATTGCATATTAGTATTTTCTTCTTCATCTTCTTTCGTTTTTTGTGCATCCAATTTTGGATTACTCAATAGAGATGGAAAACACGCCTTCCCAAAATTAATGTCTTGTGCTTACGCATCTCTGGTTCTCAGTTCGTTGGCAAGTGGCAACGCTTCTTTTCGACATCTTTGACGCCAAAATACATTTTAAGGTCACAAAATATAGCAACCACCAAACAAATATCACTAATAAAAAAAAAAAACAAACAAATATCACATTTAATGTCAATCCCTACACTGACACAAATACAGACACAATGTGACCACCATCTTCAAATGGATTGCTATGTACCTTTATCTTCTTCAGCCTGGCATTGGCCTGCAGCAACTGATCCCTCCTCTCCTCCAAATTCTTGATGTGTTCCTTGAATCATCACAACATGACCGTTCAATAAATTAAAAAATATTTGTTTAATCAATTAAATTGATAATCGAATAAAATGATGTAAAATAATAATTATCAATTATGTTAAGTATAATTAACATATAAAATATAAATATTAGAATTATAATTATCGTAAATAATTATAAATTAAGAATTTATCACAAATAATTAATGTTTATAATATAATAATTTATATAAAAGGATTAACATTAATAAAAAAATATTTTTCTAGAGACAAAATAGAAGGAAAAACTTTGATGAACTAAATTAAAAATAATAATATATGAGGGGTCAAAATAAAATTTTAACATTTTAATTAAACCAGACAATTCTTTAATAATTCACGGTTCAACTCGATTCTAGAGGTTCCATAAGGGCCAAATGCCAAATGATTTTTTGGGTCGAATCAACTCATTCTCATGTCCAATAATTGTTTGAACAGATTGAACTGGTACAGTGTGATTTTGAGCATTTTATTTTTATGGCCAAAACTTTATTTTGGTCTCTAAAATTACAAGTTCTATTTTCGTTTCGTTTTGATTCTCAAACATTTTCACTTGTCCTCAAATTATAGGATGAGTTCTGGTTTGGTTTCAAACATTTTTTTATTTCATTTTGGTTTACAAACTTTCTCATTTGTTAGTCTATTAATCCAAAATAGTCTTCAAGGATGAAATTTATTTGGTCCCGACTTATTATTTTATTTTATTTTATTTTAATCCTCAATCTGTTATACTTATTCCACCAATAGTGAAAGAAAACTAAATTAGAGATAACAGAAAAAAAAATCCAAACGTAATTATATTTTGGACTAATAGTGAAAGAAAAAGATCAAAACTAAATGTATCCTATAATTCGATTTTGGCCAATTTTGATTGTATATGGTGCATGTACTAATTAACTAACCTGTTTTTTGGCCCTTGATCTTGCAGCAGATTCCCTGTTCTTCATCATCCTCTTCTGCCTCTTCTCAATAATACTCTTTTCCATCATCTCATCTGAGTATGGTTGCTTCCCCTCCCTAATTCCTCCTCCTTCTGCTCGTGATTCCGACGAACATGTCGGCAATGAAGAAAACTCCAGCGGCGGCAATGCGTTCGAAAACTCTGACGAGTACCTCATTTCCGAAACTGATCTACACGCGCTCAGATCTGGAGGATAGTTCATATTCATATTCATACCACCTGGTGGTATCTCCATCGGCATCGGCATCGGCATCTGCATCGGCATTTGCATCGGCATCGGCATCTGCATCGGCGTTTGCATCGGCATCTGCATCGGCATCTGCATCGGCATCTGCATCTGCATCTGCATTTGCATTTCTAGATTCAACCAATTCAGCTGCTGCGCGTGCGAAGAAAGCATAGCCATCGGATCAACCGCCATCAACGGCGGCTGAGCATGATCTCTGATCTCATCGATTTGCTCTTGCCTTCCTACGTTCATCAGAAAATCTGCGACTAGTCTTTCCTCCTCTATTCTTCGTTTCACACGTTCTTCTTGCTCAAGGATGTCGTTCCACGCCTCATCTAATATTTTCTTGTCCATCTTTCCCTTCAGATTCAGATGATTACCTTTGTAATACGAAGAAGCAGAGGAAGAAGAAGACGAACCAGAATTTTGCTGCACAAGCTTTTTAGCTTCCAAATTGCTTCTGTACTGTGCGCTCTGTGTTTTGCCTGCTGAAACCATACTACTTCTGTTTCCGTTAGCCATTCTCTACTACAAATTACAAATTACTGAATCGAACAAACAAATCAATTAATTACAGTGCTCAAAATTCATCTAAGGCGAACTGCAGTTCTTGTCAAAGAAAGAGGGAAAAAATAGAAGACGATATCAGATTCTTCTAAAGATTTTAAAGTTCTATATTACCGTGAAAATGAAATATAATATAGTTATTGGCCAAAAAAAAAAAGAAATATAATATAGTTTGAAGCTAATAACGGCGAAAAATTCGTTAGAGGAGCGAGATCTGAGCCGCCAGAAAAATCGAGGAATGTGGTAGAAACAGTTTCGTTGAATAAGAAGATCCCATCTCTGAGAGAGAAAATCGAAACCGCTATTCCTGATTTTCGTGCTATATTGTTGGGAATGAAATATCAAAATATACATTATACTTGTGCACTTCCTCGCTCACTCCTAATGCTTCTATTCTTTTTTTTTTTTTTTTTTTTTTTNTTTTTTTCTTTTCCTGTTTTTCACATTCTTTTTCTTTTTCTTGATGTCTCTTATACAGAATAAACGAGATAAAAATAAAATTTCTAAAATCTTGAACTATAGGTGTGTCTGCGTCACATTTTCTTTCCCTCAAATATATAATCATCATGCAATTAAAAGGCACAAATTAAGTCATATATCATAAGATAAAGCTTACATACATAATCATTAAATAGAAAAGTCTAGAATTATGAGAAAACAATAACAATATACTTCTTGATCTACAATGTCATCATCACAAACCTTCCTTATGATCTGATAATCAAATATCTTCTGAATTCTGATGTGTTGAGACGTGAATTTCTATTGAGATTCGAAGTTCTTGGTCTCTAATAAAAAGAAGAGAGAAGAGTGTATGAAACTCTAAGGGTGTGTTAAGCAGTTTTTATTCTTTGTTAGGGGCGTTTGGGTAAAGAAGAAACGACCGTTATGACAGTTATAAGATCTGGTAGTTTTATCCCTTCTTCTAATGTCGTTGGGCTAGTTCAACGAGAATATACCATTTCATTGGGCTTCGGTATTTGGGCTCCCTTTAATATTCGTCGTTGCATTATGTGCTATAACGTTATTCAAGCAGCCTCTTCTTTTGTCCCAAAACGAAAAATTCAATCAGTCTCGTCGAATAAAAAACTAAGGGAGGAAATATCTATGTTTCTGTGCTTTTCTTTCAGCAATTTAATTAGCTTCAATTATTTGTCTCACAACATCAACGATCAGACTTGACATAAAGGAAAAAGAAAGTTCATAAATGAAGACAGACACGTCAAAATGAATACATCATATAAGTCAAGAGAAATATATATATATATATATATATGTAAAATAAATGAGGGACTAAATCGTTAACACAGTAAAAAAGAAGGGATCAAATAATAATTTTCTTCTTATTATTAATTTTGTACTATATTTTAAAATGTGGACGACCAAAAAGGGTGGAACCATATAATATAAGATATATATCTTATATTATATGGCTCCACCCCACGTTCATATGACTTATGCTTTTTAAAATTAAAAGGTCAAAATTCATTTTGGTCCTCAAACTCTAGAGTGAGTTTCATTTTGCTCTTAAAAGTTAAAACTATATATTTTTATTTCATTTTGGTCCTTCAATTTTCTTATTGGTTTTATTTTTATGTACAATAATATTTAATTTTAAAATATATCAAACTTTATCCGGGCACGCAAAGCCCCTAGTATATATATATTGTTGGGAAATTATAGAGCGAGAGCGCAGCGGAAAAGAGTAAAAAAATTAAAATTTTTGCATAACCCTATAATTTCCTTCCAGGATCCACTAATTGTGTTTATACTAGAAAAGGAAAGATGTATACCTAATCAGACGGTTGCTTTAAACTCGCAAATCCAAGAAGCCCACGAACTCGTGTTCTTCCTCTTCCAGTGATCCACATGTACACTTTGGCAGATATCCAGGTGCTAGCCTCCAATCTCTTCTCCAAGAGAATGCGGGAACCCAATCTACGAATCTTGAGTTTTCAAGAAAGGTTCTTGAAACCTCCAAGGAAGTGGCGCACGAAATCAAGAACAAGTTTCTTGATCACACACAAGCCCTAAAATTTTAGGATTTAGTCGAACTTTTCTTCTCTAAGAAAAGTCAACTTCTCTCTCTAAAATTAGGGTTAAGTCGAGTTCTATTCACACATCCTGGGAAAGTCGACTTATGCTTGTATTTATAGAGTCTAACTCTTAAAATTAGGGAATCACTAATCTAATTAGGGAATCCCTAAATCTTAATATATATTGTAAATAATCAGGGAATTATAAGATTACATTAATATTATAATTCAGGACTTGAATTCTTAATTAAAATATTACATTAATATCTTAATTTAAATTCAAAATGCATTCTTGAAATTCAAAATGCAAGATCAAATCTTGCACCTAGAATCTTGGAAGAATGCGCCATCTCCCTAATTATTTTATGGGAATTTAATAAATAAGATAACAACCCTAACTCTTAGGAAGTTATCATAATCTTATTAATATCCCTAACAAATTGAATTAAAATATTACTCTAATATCTTAATTCAAATCTGAATCTTGAAATCAAAATCAAATCTTGAATTCAAATTCAAATCTTGAATTCAAATTAACAAAACATTTTTATTAATTAAACCAAGAAAGAGGTGCCACCCTCTCTCTTGGTTTAATTAATAAAAATGTTTTGTT